>RCHQ01000082.1:0-208677 GCA_003676415.1 Plasmopara muralis | reverse complement strand
TCTTCTCAAAGCTCTAGAAGAGTGATTATACTCTTAGACGTGGCTTTATTGCGTCTGCGCGCGTCTTATATAACAGAAAGTACGGATCTGTTGGCGTACAGCGTCTTAGCACTTTGATGAAGTAGATATACGCTATATTGTGGCTCTATTGCGTCTGTGAACGTCTAGAATGATACAAAAAGACGTATCTGTGATCGTAAAATGTCTCAGCGCTTAAACAGCAAGATTATACGCTTTGTTGAGTCTCTATTGCATCTGTTCACGTCTCGAACGATAGAAACGACGCATCAGTCGTCGCACATCTTCTCAAAGCTCTAAAAGAGTGATTATAGCGTTCTTTTAATTTTTCTTGACGTTCACAGACGCAATAGCGTCTAAACTAAGCGGGTATACACTTCATTCAAGCGCTGAGACGCTGTACGCTCCCACATCCGTACTTTCTGTTATATAAGACGCGCGCAGACGCAATAAAGCCACGACGAAGTGTATTATCACTCTTCTAGAGCTTTGAGAAGATGTGCAACGACTGACGCGTCCTTTCTATCGTTCGAGACGTGAACGGATGCAATAGAGACACAACAAAGCGTATAATCTCGCTGTTTAAGCGCTGAGACGTTTTACGATCACAGATACGTCTTTTTGTATCATTCTAGACGTGCACAGACGCAATAGGGTCACAAAGAAGCGTATATCTACTTCATTAAAGCGCTGAGACGCTGTACGCCCCAACATCAGTACTTTCATTCATATAAGACGCACACAAACGCAATAAAGCCACGACTAAGAGTATAACACTCTTCTAGAGCTTTGAGAAGATGTGCGACGACTGACGCGTCGTTTCTATCGTTTGAGACGTTAACAGATGCAATAGAGACACAACAAAGCGTATTATTTCGCTCTTTAAGCGATGAGATGCTTTACGATCAAAGGTACGTCTTTTTAATCTATCCATACGTTCAAAGACGCAATATGGTCACAACTAAGCGGGTATTCACTTCAGTCAAGCGCTGAGACGCTGTACGACCACCGATACGTCTTTTTGTATCATTCTAGACGTGCACAGACGCAATAGAGCCACAACATAAGCGTATATCTACTTCATTAAAGCGCTGAGATGCTGTACGACCACAGATACGTCTTTTTGTATCATTCTAGACGTGCACAGACGCAATAGAGCCACAACTAAGCGTATATCTACTTCATTAAAGCGCTAAGACGCTGTACGCCCCCACATCTGTATTTACTATTATTTGAGACGCGCACAGACGCAATAAACCCAAGGATTCGTGCCTGAGCCGGCAATGCCACAGATCGGCTTTGCTCACGTGTGGCACTCGGCGCTCGGCTCGATGTCCAGCATCATGAGCATCCACGTCACGACAGTCCGTCCATTTTTTTTCACGACGCATCCATTGCGGGAGATTTCAACCGTCATCCCGCGCGCTGCTGCCGCAGTCAGCAAAAGTATGTATTTCGTCAGGTCTTGCACGTGTAGCGCGTTTGCAAGCCGCGCTTTTGTCCATTCTGTCCCAGTTCAGATCCGAGCGACACCGTGTTTTATTCCAGCACCTTCAATTGTGCGCTTCTTTTCGCACTCGATACGATGTACGTCGTTGTAGCTTTCACGTACTCGGCAAACGCTTCAAGGTTCTTGCAAATGTGCGCGGTGGTGCCGTTGCTTATGACCCAGCAGTCACCCGCGCTTCCTTCGGTGGCGCTGAACGCCACGTTTGGAAGGTTTTTATATTAGCTGCCGTTGCCACTGTTCCCATTAGTCTTTGCCTAACACACGCGCGTAGTGCCCGCACTTTCCGCAGTTGAAGCAATACCTTGTCCCTTTTTGCGCTGACCGCTACTCTTCCGACCAAATTGGCGCTTTTCACGTTGCTTGCCCATGCGCAGTGCTGTTTTATTTTTAATGTGGCACGACTAGTTCTTACGCACCTCGTCAGCGATGGAGCTTGCTCACGAAGTCGCTGAAGTTAAAGAGGGTCACACTCATACGAAAAGCCTGCACTAGATTCTCGTAAACTACTGGCTGCGCTGCATCGTCGCGCACACGTCCTCTTCTCTTGGCCCGCAATTCGTGCTCCTCATCTGCAGCACCAGTGTCCTTAGCTCCATCACGTGCGCATTCATGTCCGTTGCCGTATACATGAACAATGCGAACTCCTCCTTAAGCCATAGCCGGCTCCATGTCCTGAGTTCGGTGAAATCTCTTCAATGTTGCCCAGGTTTCCTGAGCACAGGTAGCAAACATGACGTGTACCAACTGAGAGTCCCCCAGGTTGAGCACGATCGCCGCGTGCTCTTGCTGTTCTTTTGCTGCCGTGTCCCTTGGTCTTGACGTACACCTTCATCTTAAAAGCCCACAGCGCGTAGTTGAGCTGTCACGTTTCCATCTTGGCTGTTGCGTCCGTGCTTGGACTCATAACCTCTTAAAAGGTTGAGTCGGACGCATAGGTTGAGACGATGCCGGCTTGTGATTGGAGAGGCAGAGCCAAAAGTGATGTATCTTTTGCAACATCCAAGTTCTCTTGCTTTTAACATGCGCAACTGTAAAGAACATCCCATTGTAAACCCATAACCATGGGTTGGGCACCCACACCCAGTTTTAGCGTCAAACCCGTCTGTTCCAAAGACGCCTTTACATGCAGTCTAGCCGGTATACCAGCTGCTACCGATTAACCGAGTCTTACCGCTTTTCAAAACATGCACATAACACAGCCGCAGCGTCATCTTTAACATAGACGGGACTGATATGTGGATGTACGACTTGCCATCGATTTAAAAAAGCCGAGTTTTGCTGAGTCGAGGCTTCGAAGGTTTTTACAAGATTACACAGATAGACGGGATCGATATGTGGCCGTACAACTTGTCATCAATCTATACAAGTCAGGTTTTGCAGAATCGAGGCTTTGAAGTGACTAAAGAGATAGATGGGACTTATATGTAGCTGTACGACGTGTCATCGCTTTTGAATGAGCCAGTTTTGTCTGAGTTGGTGCCCAAAAGCGTTTAAGTACGTCAAGAAAGATAGACGGGACTGATATGTGGTCGTGCGACGTGTCAACGCATCAACGCATCAAAAAGTCATTATTTGCGTGTTGGGGTTTGAAATCAAATTATTGATCCTGGTGGGGCCGATTTCGAAGCGCACGCATGTCCAGTGCACAGAAATCGGCTAGAAAGGTCGCCACTTTCAGAATTTGAGCTGGCGAGACCTTCTTCCGACCTTGTACTGCAGTATCTTTGCTACTAATTCGGTCTTACACCTGTCTTTAGCAATAATGCTGGTGCCAGTGGTGCATTTTTATCCAAATGCGTTGTTGCACGCCTTGCGGGGTCTATATTCCGTCTTAACGTCCGATACGGCATGTCGAATTCATCCCAAATGGACGACTTTCCACCTTTTTTAAATGAATTTTGAGTATTTATACAACCTTGACGGTCTAGAGCTCGGGCTCAATGTCTGTGGCTTAAAAAAACATGACCGGTGCCGACGACTTGGTCACCGCTTGGACGATCTCCTTTGCCCCCACTTTCAGCGAGTATTAAACTAATACTTCAGCCACATGGAAATTTTTGATTATTTGGACGCTCGTTTTCAGACTTTTGCATTAAATCAATGTTAAGACCTTGGCAACATACAAGTTGAATTTATCATGCACACGCCGACCAGACCCACGTATCCTGGCCCACTCAAAAGGCATATGGGATTAAGTGCAGAATATACTAACCCGAATTTTTATGAAGGCCTAATTAAAAATAGGGTTTTGCGGACAGACATAAAAAAAATTGATTCTCAAAAATTCTAAGTGAGAGGACAGACTTCTGCACCAGTGGACCACTTCGACTACACGCTACCTGAAAGCATTGAGAACAAAAACCCAATCGATCATATATGACGCCTGTCAAGCGGCTTAATCTGAGCAAATCGTACGACGATGAGAGCTCGGCTACGTCTTCTAATGACGAGCTGGAGAACGATACTTCATTAGAGAAAGAACATAACTCTAGTTCCGATGAGGAATCCGAAGCGTAAGTGCGTGTATTTAATGTCGTTCTGGTGATAAATTGACCCTGTTGCTACTATCAAAATAGAGAGTTTGAGATTCCGCCAGGTTTTGAAAGTGTCAAAGGCAGTGGTGCCGTGACTCGCGAGACCGTTTTTAATAACGAACAGGAGCTCTGGTTTTTTAAGCTACCCAAGAATGTATGTGGTGTGATAGCAGCCATCATTCTTGACAACCATTGACCTTGATTGCTGTAGCTCGACGCGTCCGTACTGGCTAATGTGAAGATCAAAGTGGACGAGGACAAGACATCTACGCGGGGCGAGGTTCTTGCCACGATCACAGCTGGAAAACCCGACAAAAAGTACGTTTTGCAAAGCGAAGATGGTATCTTGACGGATCAGCTCGTGAATGCACTGCCACTTGCTTCAAATCGCGCTCGATTTATGCTAGGCAAGCCGTTTTCACGGTGCTTTTCACTTGTGGAGGATTATCTGGATAGCGTCTCGGCAACAAAAGCAATGAGGAAAGAAGCGATCAAGACGGGGCCTGAGAGCGAAAAACGGAAGAAGAAACACGCAATTGACAAACATAAGGCCAAACGAATGAAGCACAAAACGTAAAGCCTTCTAGTTGTAATTAATAGAGCAGCATTCGAGAGACACAGGCACGACAATATTTGTCAATAAGGGGTTCTCGTCTATCCTATAAAAAAGCACACAGTCGTCTAAAAGAGCAAAAGTGGCTCTACTGGTGCCTTAGATTTTTTGGCTTCTTTGTCCTTTCTCTTCTTTTTTCGCTTTTTCCCATCAACCTTCTTGTGAATGCTTTTCGTACTCCGTTGCTCGCGGCGCTCTTCGTCGTTGCTACTTAGTGAATTTTCTTTTCGCGATGCCCTTGTAGACTTGACGCTTTTCGGCAATTCATTCTTCTTTTTCTTCTTGCTACACTCGCCAACCAAAGATTTCTTGTGTTTCGAGCTTTTCTTCTTACTCTTCTGCTTCCTCTCTGTGGAGTTTGCGGATGGCGTCGAACGATGACACCACTGGTCTGTTGGAATTTTCTCATCTTTACCAAGTGGGATACTTAAATCAACAGCAGCCAAATCAATCTCCTATAAGCATGATAGCAAATCAATTAGTGCCGCTTGTAAAATCGAGTCAGCCAACCTACACTTCCGTCTAGTAAACCGCGCTTCTTTCGGGACCGTCCATGGTCTTCATCGCTTGAACGAGCGCCGTCGGGCATCATCTCATCTTCTAGAATATCACGAGGCTTCGTCTTTTACAGCAAAGTCAGTGCAAACTTGTGAATTGCCAATATATATAAAAATAGTGTTGATTGCACCATACATTTGATGTCTTCTTCTTTTTGTCGTTGGTGCTAGAATCCATTGCGTCCATCATATTTGCAAAGCCCTGCATATAGTCAAATTTGTCATGTAAATGAGTTGGCCTTACGCAATACTAATCCACTATTTGCTGTCTTTACCACGTTGACTTTATCGCCAGAAGCCTGAGAAACGCTAGATAGATAAAATGGATCCTTGCGCAAACGCTCTTGCTCACGCGCATACTCGCGCCCATTCCGTTTTTTCTCGTCTCCAGAATTTTCAATTCTAGACTCGGACTCGGACGAGGACGAGGACGAATCATGACGATACTTGTGCCCGGGCTTGTGTCTAGACACAAGCCCGATGCAACTGTATCCTCCATCAATCCCTGCAAGGCTCTGACTCATAAATGAGACCTCTAGTTCATCCTCGCTCAAAAATACCGATACATCTCCACCCGATTCCAAAAATTTTGCTTCAGACTGACTCAACGGCTGTTCAAGATCGAGATCTACAGGCAACGGTACTTTGCGCTGTGCTTTTATGCCAACAGGAGCCAATCGTTCGGCAAAGTACGAGGTCAGCACATCTAGACAGTTGGTAGGATCCAACGACGCACTGCTATTAAAAGCCCGCTCCGTACGCTCTTGAGCTGTCAATGCTCCCAACCCCATGCCTAACGCGAGCAAAAGCTGCTGTAAACACACAGCACGTTCTTGAACCTCAATAAATTCGCTAAGAACAAAAGTAGGGATACTTTTCATAATTCCCGTCGCAATTTGCTCAATTGTAGCATCATCTGCATGCTCAGCCATTGCCGTTAAAAGCTTCAGCAATGCCTGAATAAAGACCGTTTGAACGTGACTAGGAAGTCGTGTCGTGCGCGGGTCGAGCAGCTCATTTGCAAGGTCTTCTAGTCGCTCAAGCTTTTCTTCTATCGTCTCACCTTCCTCTTCCATCTCATCGTCTTCTTCATCATCAAGATCTTCTAAAAATTCCATGACGTATTCACCCGTAATCCAAGCTGCTGCATAGTACACTTCTTGTAAAGTACCAGCTCCAGGACCACTTAGAGCCTCTTTTTCCATTAAAAGCTCCATCATATGATCAACCATGACGCTACGCACACTTTTCACACGGACTGCAATGTCGACAAGCTGACGTGCCACCTCCACACCATGGGACCGCTTTGCTGGTACATCATCCGTTCCATTGGGCTTCAAGTTGCTGGTGCTTGATCCAAGTAAACTGCCTGATGACGGAAGTGGTAATGGTATTGACGCATCAGCGAAAAAAGCACTATTTCCTGGTACACGAGCCAATTGTACCAAGACGTGAATGTACCAGTCAAAATCGTGAATGTTTGCGTACTTGTTGACGGAACAAACGTGTAAAATGTGCGTAATCAATTCATGTCGATACGCTCCATCGGCACTTAGGGTTTGGCGCATGAGTTCCTGTATAATTGGGGCCGCGTTATCCGGATTAACCATACCGGAAAGCAATTCGAGAGCTCGCATCCGGATCGTCATATCATGCACTGCTAGACACTCGACAATGAGCTCTTGGTGGTCCCTTATTACGTATGGATGCGACTTCATCAAGTTACTAAGACCAACTAGACCCAGGTAGCGCAAATTTTGATCTGGATCTTCAATATAGCGACGCAAATGATCATTACAAAGTCGCACAACTGCTGCAACATTGCGAGGCTGAGATCCATCAGTTTTTTTCGTGTACAACAATGCAGTGGTGACGGTGCTAATACATTCGTACAACAGCGACTTGGCTGGCGTGTTTTGAATAACGGTTGCGAGTGGATCGAGGAGTTTTCGGGCAAGACGAGGCTCTTCTGGCACTAAACTGGCCAGCAACTTGACAACCTTAATAAGCATCCAATTGTTAGAAGATGTGGTGAGGAGACGAAAGAATTGCGGCGCTAGGCCCAAATAATTCTTAGGCTTCTTATTCGCGAGCTCACAAATGACATTCACAGCACACGATATGACCGTCACGTCAGGCTCCTCCATTCTCTCCTTAAGTCGATCAAACGATAAGCGCAGTCCTTGCGGGTACCGCAAAAACATTTTGTAGAGCACAAGCGTAGCTTTCTTACGAATGTACGGTTTCGGTGAACCCATCATAGCCAGCACGTCACCAAGCAGATCTCGCGCCAAGTCAGTCGTGACAATGTTGGCTAGTACGTTGATGGCTAGACCCACCTCGTACTCGCTTGTACTGCCAAACTCTTTCTTAAGCAGATTTGTACATAAAAGCACTACGTCTGTGGACTGAGTGAAGCTTTGACATGCAGCAGTATAGCCAATACGCTTGTGCGCAAATCGCTCATAGCTCATGACCTCGACGACGTGAAAGGCAGCCCAGCACATGTCGTAGCCCAACATGTGTAGATACGTGAGCTTGCGGACAGCCTGTGCTTTGATAAATGGGTCAGTACTGCGTAGCTCTGCCTTAATCTCTTGCATGGCTTGGGAGATGTATACGGTCGCATCACCCTTAGTCGAGCGAATGCCCTTGACCAGGTCCTGAAGGTTCTTCTCGAACATGTTGGCCGGTGTCGACGGCCGAAAGCAGCAATGAAGACTGCGCACGAGAGTATACGAGATAAAGCTATAAAGTTGTCTAGGTACCGACCCAAAGGTAGAGCTGAAGACGACAAACGGAGAGCGCGAAGCGAAACGATACCCGAGATATGCGAATCAGGCTAATGTCGGACAACACCGACGGGGAGCGAAGGATAAACCCGTGTTATTTAATTAACAAAAAAATTGTATGAGACGGGTTCTGGCCCAAAATCTTTTTTTACGCATTGCGTAGAACTCGAAGCTATGAATGCACTAGTGTCATCACGTAGGCATGTAGTGGACTTAATGATGTAAAGAGAAGCGTAAATGTTGTTGCACTTCTCTCGGGGCGCTTTGCTCTGCAGAAATGTTCAACCCATGACTAGCTCAAGTACTATCATCAGCGTGTTTATAATCATAAGCGGAACTGCAACGTAGAAGGAAATTAAAGCAATAGTGTCACCACTAATCCCGCGCAATTCACATCTCTGAACGTACATCGTAAATACTGCACAGCGATGAGAAAGCCGACGATCTGGTTTTTAATTGTCATGCCCTGCGACGAGTCTACCTTGTGCCATCCGTCTGTGGTCGCTCAGTATATGTCACCTCGATAACATATAGAGAGAATCGATCATGCACAAGCAATGAACGTACGTGAGCGTAGAAATCGCTTCTCGTGTAGGATACATACAGCGTTCGTTAGTAGAAGGCTCGTCAGCACAAAGTTCCACAGCACGCCCATGGTAGACAATCTAAAGCTGTCAATTAATTGTACCACAATTGAGGCACAATCACGTATCAGTGTATGTCAATAATTTTCCATCTCAAATGGCTCGTAACCAGACTTCCAGACGCCCGAGACGCCCAGAGAGATGGAATGCAACAACGAATTTAAAAGAATGTGCACTTCGTGCTGCAGATCGTAATTCAAGCCAAAAGAAAGTCGAAATGTTACCGCATTCGCTCCTACGCTGGGGTGTACCTTGTTTCGTAGTGGCGATTATGGTGCTGCTGCTCATGCAACAGCGCCAACAAACTTCAACTTCATTCACTCAAAACTCTCATTATGAACCACTAGCTAAAGGAACAGCCTCACGTCGAACTGCTGCTCGTCCTACGGTCCAAGTACTAGGTAAATATCCTCATGATGCCATGGCGTTCACACAAGGCTTCACTACCATAAAAATCGGTCCAGACACATTCTTTCTCGAATCGACGGGTTTGTACGGAGAATCGACGTTGCGGTGTGTGGAAATTGAGACTGGAAAAGTGCTAGAGCAATTCAAGCTGCCTAAAGAGTACTTTGGAGAAGGAATGACGCCAGGTCCGAATAATGAAGTGGTTATGCTGACGTGGAAGAGCAAAACTGGTCTCGTTTTCGACCTTAACGTGCACAGAAATGATAAAATTGACAGGTTCGCTCTGCAACGTGAGTTAAAATTCAAAACTTCAACGGGCGAAGGCTGGGGCATCACTTTTAATGGCAAAGAGTACGTGGTTTCAGACGGCTCCTCGATCATTTCGTTCTGGAATCCAACGACATTGGAGGAGATTAGGCACATTGACGTGAGAATCGGTGATGGCAAACCGAAGATTCCCTACATCAACGAGCTCGAGTTCGTTAAGGGTTTTATTTACGCAAACGTGTGGTACCAGCCATACATTTTGAAGATAGACCCTGACACTGGTGTTGTTGTCACTATGTTTGACCTTTCCGACCTAATCGACGAAGCTCGCGTTGATGTAGCCTCCGGGGCCGTTCTCAATGGAATCGGGTACGATAAAGTAGAAGACGTGTTCTACATCACGGGCAAGCTGTGGAATGTTGTTTATAAGGTTAAGTTAGTTGACTCTGCGTTGTAAATTTGATAAAACAGACTGCAATTGATCGGGTAGCGGTAGCATAACAAGAATAACGATTGTCAAGTCTTCGTGAATAAACATTCATAGTTGTAGGATGTACTTCGTGTTCTTTTTTACCCCTCTTGCTGTAGAAATGGGTTGGGAATTTCAGCCGTGCCATCCACAGGTGACACAAGCATGACAGACGTGCCTCTGCACACTACAAGACCAACCTTTCGCGTTTCATTTGTGATCCGGTACTCGTCGTTTGGATCGCGCAGGAATTCGATACAGTCGTCCAGCACCAGATTTACAAGCTGGTCGTAGCCCTTAAGTGTGCCCGCCACCTCGCGTCCGCCATGGAACTTGACACGTACTTCTTGGTCGATGTATTTGGCTAAATCAAGTATAGGGTCCTTGCGCGTGTTGCCACCGCTTGCGCCATTCGCCGCCATGGTCTGGTGAAGTAAAAGAGAATCTTTCTTTCTTTCATTGGCTTAAAATCATGCGTCTCAAATTTAATCAGAAGCTGAAACCCATGAGCAGAGCGGATGAGCGTGTGTTGGAGGTTATGGCGCAAATTACCGCGTTGTCAACCGAAAGTAAGTCGACAAAATGGTATTTAAGTACTGGAACAAGTGAAGTCTATACTTTGTTGACGTGCGTGAATTTTGCGTAGGTTTTGAAGAGTTGTGCAAGCTGGCAGTACGGCTTTTCAGCTCGAACCAGCAGAGTAAACGACGGCTGTCGCAGGCGGCATGTGGGTACATGTGCTGTATCAACGTAATAATGCTGCGTACGACACGAATACATTACTGCTATTTTTTTGTGGTGGTCCGATTCATAGCGACGACTGGTTGGGAGATGGAACAGTTGGAGCAAGCGGTGCTCGTTATTGCAAAAGTTATCCTGGATGGCGCAAAGGTAGCATCAATTGCAACGCCCACGTTTCATATTGGAACGTTTTGATGTTGAGGATGGTATGTTGCGTGCCTGTAGGCTAATATGCTTGATCATGCTTTTAGATTAAATTTAGAGGGGATAGAGCTGCCGGAACAGCACGTCGAAGTCCTCGCACTGGTATTTAACTCCAGCTTGGTAAAGTCGAATAACTAGATAGATTAATGCGCCTCTAGTTATACACAGCGCATGTGGGGTCCATTCGAGAGTGTGTATCGAGAGACAATGGCATCAACATTCCGCAATACCGCAATTTGGAGTGGCGAATCGACCTCGAGGTGAGAGTATGCTTCATATGTGATTTTATCATGGAACATTCTTTAACTCTCGCAATAGCTTGGCACTCGCTTTCACCGAAATAAGCCAAAACCTATCGTGACGCTTCGCCTGGACACCTCCACTGAAGGCAGCAGCTCTGACGTACCGCAATTTCGATCGACTTGTCTACGCATAGATTACGACGCTCTTAAACTAATGCAGCGTCAGCTCGAGACCGCGCTTGAAGAGGTTGATTCTATACATTGCAGTCGCATTCAACGGTACATGTACTGATTGTATAGCGTAAGCCGTGACTCACGAGTCTGCACAATTTATGAATATTTTTCACTGAAATGGCTGCATTCAATGCTCCTCTTTCTTCCTGTCGGCTAAATACTGCTTTTTCGATTTGGTGAAAGCCGTGACCTGATCTAGCTGCTGCTTAGATTCTTTGGATATGTCGTCCTTCTGTAGCAGCAGCTCTGCAAATCTAGCCTGTTTTTTTTTTCTCGCCTCCACATCCGGCTTAATCTTTGATTCCTGCAAACATTGCAAAGGAGTAAGGTTAACAGTAAGTGATAGCTTGCAGTCAGAACTACAACATTTTCAAGGTCAATAGTCTCGAACGACCGTACCACGTTAGAACGAATCTCTTCATCAGAGTTTGGATTCCAGTAAGCGTAGCACAGCGCGATTGGGATACCAAACCGTAGCGAGTAGTCGATCATCATTTTCGACACCTTCATCGATATAAAAACGTACCTAAGGCGAACGTAAGTTTGTTTTCCATGATGCGGTTACAGCTTGCCGGTGCATTTCGGCGTGCATTTCCTGCTTCTACAGCGCAATGCTTATGTTCTGCAACCTCTCCACTGCCTGAGGGTCTTCATGAAATTACCAGAATCCCACGAACACCGTCTTGGTCACTGGCGGAACTCCATCAAGAAGGAGTTCAGCTTAACGCCGAGGATACCGTGCTGACAGAGAAAAAGGTGCGCTGTTATCGCTTACGAATTTCACCTAAAGCGGTAATGATTAATGAACGGTCGTTACCAGCTTCGTGAACTGGCAGACTTGTGTCATTTGCATCTGGACGACGAAAAACTCCCAGGATTGCTGAAGGGTGTAGAGTCCATCATTCAATGCACTAAAACTATTCAGGCAGTGACAATCAACGAGAATATTGAAGACGTGTATGCCAAGAGCGACTTTGACTCGAGTATGTACTACTGCTGCTGAAAGTATTTGACCCTTAGTACGTGTGGCTGCTTAACTATTAAATGTCTGATATCGTAGATTTAGCTCCTCTCAGAGACGACGTTGTCACCGAGGGCGACTGTGCGGAAGAGCTGCTAGCAAATGCAGCTGTGAAGTATGGCTACTACTTTAAGGTCCCAAAGGTGCTTCAGGAATAGAACATGCACAGATTTAACGATAGCAAAAGCTATATCTATAGGGAATGCACACTAGAAACAAATTTTGGCGCTGCTTACGACTAAATGGCACAGTGGCAAGCACTCTCACTAAAAAATTAGTCACTTGGCTTAAAGACGTCGGCCTTGGCCAAGTATTCCTCTAGATCTGCAACAAGGCAAATTTGAGCTTATTAGGTATGGTGGATCACGATTACGAATCAACAAGTACAAAATTACAAGAGCCAACAGCAATAAATCGCACCTTCGACCTTCATGTCGAGTCCGTTAAGCTTTTGAATGCCTAGAAGTTGATTTTGAAGCGAACATTTGTGATACATGAAAAGTGTTGGGCAATTCCGGGACGGCCAGTTCTCAATACAAGCTTGAGCTTGTATGCTCACAAACTTGACATCACGATGCTTTTTGGCTACCTCGCGCAAAATGTGGTCCATGACCTTACACTCTTCAAGTGCATCATCCCAAAGATACGCGATGACCCAGTGGTCATTGCTCCCTTCCGTCACTTCTTTGGCCCACTCATCCTTAGCAATCGGCTGTACGTCACCAAATATATTGCGAGCTGCTTGTGCTTTGATCTCCTGAATGCGGCGTTCGCGGATGCGTTCCAATTCCGCATCGTCGTCATAGTCGTCCTCCATCTCGTCTAGCTCGTCCAGCGTTGCCTTCTCGCGCGGATCAACATAAGCCTCTACTTCCTGCTCCTCCACTACCTTTGTTTTTGGCGCTAAGATACCCTTCTTGACCAAAATATCCTCCCATTCCGTCGTCTCGCCCGTAGGTGCGTAGTAAACGTTGCCGCGTTCGCCCATTGTAGAATAAGAAATCGGTGTCTAGGGTAGTACCTGTTATAGTCTATAACGACGATACGTAAGAAAATGCATGTCCAATAATTAAGAAAGGAGCCGCTCATTATATATAAGCCATGTAATGATAGTGATATCGGGTTGTGTAATATGTGATGAACTCATAGTGGAATTGCGATGATATTAAATCATTTTCGAAGTATATAGATGCCTTACCTGAATTGCGAAATTGTTTTGGTCGCTGTGAAGAATTACAGGAAGGACCAAATCAAATAAATAGGTAAGCTTTTTGCTTGCATTCGTTACACCACCTAAAGACCGAAGATAGCAAGCATTTATTTACCAAAAGATCGCATGTCTTCCTGCACGCCTCCTCTGCGTAAGGTGTTGTGTTACCCATTACACATGGCAGCACTTGCTAGTGAATTCTACGGTTGCGCGAAAAGGTTTTCCACCTCAACCCTCTTTGACATGTGAAACTTAAATTGGTGTGCAGTCCAAACACTTACACAGACTTGTGAATTAAAAAGGCGGCAAAATTTGTAGCTCTTTCTGGTGCCGAACACCTGAAACGTGCCACGGCTTTAATCATTACGACAAACTCGGTGATTTAATGCTCAAGTAGCACAGACTTTAGCGCCTATGTGAGCCTATTGATGCCTTCTTTGTTGATAAGGCAAAGATTGGTAGGTAGGAGAGTCAGATTTATCGCACTCGTCGCCGAGTATCTGTTCTCGAAAGCCGAACGGAAGGTAATAACTAATGTATGCTTATAGTAAGCGAAAAAGTACAGCAGTACCTGAGCAAAATCTATTTGAGGAAGAGCGGGTCCTATCTTAAAGCATTTTTGGTATAGTGCACTGAATTTGGCAGGTCTGAAAGAGGCAAATAAAACCCTCAAGACGCTCAGTTCACCTAGTGGCATGATACATGAGTGATTGATAATGCCACAAGCGCTGTCAAACACGTAGCGACGCTAAGTCGTCAAATTAGATACTTTTTTGCATTGAAGCTTCTATCAAACAGACTTTGAAACTGTAGCCGCTTCGAGTAGACCCATCGGTACTGTAGACCACCTAAGGCAAGTTTGAGGTCATGAGGAACAATAAGTTATATACAGTACTTGTGTTGGTAGCTGGCTAAGCCCTGTTACTTTCGCAAATACTATTGGAGTCGAGGCTAACCAAAAGAGCTTTTGAATTTTCGGAAACTGCGCAAAACCTATGGCTTCTTACAAAGCGGCCGAGCCTATATTGTCCTCTGGTGCAAAGCCACATTTGACAATGTTGGTATGCGCGGATTCGACCCTCGCAGGTCCTCAAGTACTTGGCCACTCACGTGTACATGTGGGGCCATGAAAATGATGTAGAAGCGTAATGAAATGCAAATTCTCTGGGCCTAGAAGCTGCTTACTAATGTATAGTATGTTGTACATTGCACCTTTGTCGCTTGATACACCAATTGAGTCTGGATATACAAATTTACTCTAACATGAGGCTGATCGTTTTCTGACTCTAAGCATTGCATTTGCAACCTCTTTCGCAAATTTTGACGTTAAAGAATTTTGCCCGCGATGATAAATCTTGCTACTTCTGGTTAGATTCGCTCGTCGATAGTGCTTTAACACTGCTTAAAAATTACGCCAGCTCGCAGAGTCATCTGCCTAAAAGTGCTCCGTCATGTGACTTGGACTGTGTACAACGCGGGTTTTATATTTAGCGAAGAGTGGCAACCATTGTGCAATTTTATAAGTCAAAAGGGGTGTATTTACTGTCAATCTCAAAGATGCATAGTCAAAAAAGACCACAAATGAAATCCAATAGATGCACCCAAGGCTCTACCAGTGCGTGCACAATGGCAGATATGTTTGTTATGCACGGAGTGGCTTCGTTGAGCAGCCCTTCGCTGCTTGTACTAGACAAGATGACCTTGTTTTATAAGCTGCATTAATGCGCAGCCGACGGCTTGGTCAGAAGATGCCAAGTAATTTTGACCGATTTAGCAGGACAGGGCAATTGGTGCTATCTCAAGCGTCTTGGTGCTATTTTTTGCCACCGTTAAAGAAATGACGATCATGCCTTCTTGTTGCGAAATGTGCGATATGAGTCATCGATGAAAGTCTATCGATGCGTCATCAGTGGAGAAGAAGACGTATCGCAAACATTGTTTGGATGAAAGCCTTTTAGTCGGTGAAAATGGAGGGTGTATATGTGTGGCTGCCAAGCCTTATAATAGCTCAAAAAGGGTGAGGAAAATGCTCTTGTGAAAGCGTTTTTAGAGCAGCACAACGATGATCGATTTCTTAAATACTTTGTGGGTATGGAATCGGCCCGACTCACTTGCTGATTATGGTGCCGATATGGCAAGTGGGTGTTAAGAACGAACGAGTGAAATTCAACATTGCGCTACGATCTCTTGATTGCGTTGTCGATTAATTTGCCAGCGTGCACGGCTTTAACGGGTATTTTTTTTGGCTATTGCAGTTTCGTCCAGGCTCATTAAGGGAGATGAATAACGTACAGCTGCTAGAGGACCCATTGCCAAAATAATTTAACAATAGTGAGGAGGAGGATCATAAGCAGTTGTCGTTGATTATTAAGTCGCTCCAAGAAATACTTTACATTGCCTTTTCACATATGATCTTCACCCTAAGAATCCTTTCCATCATCTTTTCGCATATAATTCCTACTGGTGAGCTAATTCATTTTGAATCGACATCTAAATCAGCAGATTTATTCATTGCGAATTCCTGTAGAGAATCTATAGTATCTGCTGTATGTGCTCTGACTCTTTACCTTTGAAAATTTATGCAATTGATAGACCGTCGCCAAGTGCATCTTCTAGACAAATTTAGGACTGATATTAAGAGTAAAAAGCGTTCGTATTGTTTATTAGCTGCCGATCTCTACTTCTTCCGTGTCGCTTGACGCTGCTTCTTGACTGGCGGTGGCGACGTAAACTTGGCTAATCGCTGCAGTCCCGACATTTTTCCAGACGGTGACGTTACACAACTGTTAGACTTCTTCAAGAACGGGTTCATCGGTGCCACAGACTTATCCACATAAGCAGCACAAGACTTGTCAGCCTTGGTCTGCTTGGAAGAGCTTGATGCCGTGTCATCACGAGTCATTGCAGCGTCTTCGTCGTTAGGTTCTCCTTGAGGCTCCGATGGAGGTCGAGACAAAACGCTGCGTGCACGATTGAGAGGCTCCATCTCACGCGAATCCGTGTTTTCTAAATTTTGATAGCGCAATTGCCGACGAGACTGAGACGAAAGTTGTGATTCCTGCTCCAATCTTCGTGGTTCTTCAAATTTCAGACGATACAGTTCGTAAAGCTGCGACTGCAATTGGCGGAGAGAGAAGTGAATTGCAAGTTTTTGTGCAATCTGATGAGATTTTTCAAGGTGCAAGCATTTGGCTAAATCTAGTACACGTGCGGGCTCATCGTTCGTACAAGCCGTTTTCATCATCAAAATTAAAGCCTTGTCCATTTCTGCCTGTTCGTGCACAATCTGGTCCGCAATTTCATCAGCATTTCCTTCATTTGCAATGGTTTCCAGACCGCAAAGCCGTACATTCTGCCACATGTGGCCATTTGCACCTTGTTCATTTTTCTTGTACGTTTTCGGGAAACTTGCTGTACGCAGTGGAAATGTACCAGGTACTGGCCGATGTGCTCCACGGAGCTTTGGAGCACGCGCCCCTTTTTCAAGCGGAAAATACAGTAGCGAATCGTTGACAATCCCAAGCGTAAAGATGCCATGGCGGTCTTCTGGTTTCTTTTGCAAAGCATTTCCAACACAACCGATAGGAAACCAGTTCCATCCCATACTGTACGACAGTGCTTGTACGCAAGCAAAAGAATCGACTGCGTACAGAATATGTCGATCATCAAATCCGAGCCACGTTAAGTTTGACCACTTAGATCGATCTTCTCGCATGGTTTCATGCTCATTGTGCGATGCAAAGACATCCCGTGATGGCGGTGTCATGGGCACCTCGCCTTTTGAGACCAGCTGAACCCGTTCACGAGAATTATTGACGTGGATACGAACAAGCTGGTAGAAGATCTGTCCGTACAGTCCTTTATGTACTACAGCTAATAGAGATTCCTTGGTTGTCATTGTCACAACGCGACCAGGTAGACGCCATAGCGCATAGTCAATGCCACTAGTAGTGTAAATACGAAGCGTCTGAAGTGACGTCGCAACGGCACAAAACCCACGACCTGCAGCCACGCACTCGGCATCTTCACCTTCTGGGAGCATTGTATGCCACGAAGAATTGCTCGCCCACGACTCAAACGGGCGATAAAAGATAAAACTACTAATCACATCACTTTCACTCGATCCAACATCTAGATCTTCCCAATCCTCACGTACGCGTCGAGGAACACCAAAGACGGCGCCATAATGGTCCAAAAACGCCATGGAAAACATGTAATTGTCGTTGAACTTGAAACCACGTCGAGATTTGTCGGTAAATTCAACTTTCACGAGGTTTTCGCTCATACTGGCACCGCGAAGCACTTCAATTTCTCCCTCTGGCGTCCAAGCAAGCAACGACGTGGCACTACTACTGGGTCCGATAGAGTTGAGAACGCTACCAGGCTGGAACGGTTCAATAATTGTACGAAGAGGCGATACTTCTTGACACTTCGACTTGACAATTGTACGAGCTGCTGTTGAAACGTCTTCATCTTCAACCACATCCTCTTTAGCAGCGGATCCAAAGCCAAAACTAGCTTTTATTGCTTCAACCCGCGCCTCATTATCGTCTTCAAACGTCATTTCTTTCTCTTGATCTTTGTCCTTTCCATCGTTTACTGTTCTATCGTCTACAAACGAAGACGCATTTAGCCTCTTTGTATCCGATTGGAAACCCTTTGTTGCTTTCTGTGCTGAAGTATACTGTCCAGAAAGATGATGCGGTAGCGTGTATTTAGCTGGAATCACATTCTTGACAAACGCTAGCTTTCCGCCAGTGTGATAAAGCACCAGTGTATTGCTTATATTAGCAAATTGTAGACCGAGCGCTGGGTAATCAATTCGAAACGATCGCAACACAAGTTGCGTCGTCAGGTCCCATACAAATACCTCTTTTGCACACGTGGCTGCAGCCAAGTACTGGCCATTAGGCGAGAAGGCTAGAATGTCGACATTAGCAGCAATACTTTTGCCGATTGGAAGCCTTAATTTGCTCTGAGATACCCACGAATCTCGTTCAAAAAGCTCGATGATCCCTATGTCCATTGGCACTGCCAGCAGCTTTCCAGAGTCGCTTGGCTGCCACGCACAGCGCAGCAACACGTCGTCGTTTCGAATGTCTTTGTGTTTGATGTTAAAAGTCTTGACTTCTGTAGCACGTTGACCTTCTGCATCCAATGCGAAGATCCGCACAGTCGCATCTTCACTGCTGGCACAAAGATACTTCTCCGGCGGGTCTAATACTACGCTCTTGATAGCTCCAGATGCTCCTTCAGCCATAATTACTTGCTCTGTGTTATTACGCAATATCAGACGCACGACAGGCTCTTCGTCTGCAATGGCGATGAAGTTAGTCGAACATGTGACTTGGCGAATAGAGACTGTCGAGCGACGCAATAGCTGGTCGAATTTGCAGTCAGGTGGAAGGCTATAAGATGCTACATTGCTGTCATCGTCCGATGCGATAAATATATGACTCTGCTCGGGTGTCACGGCAAAGGATGGTACGAACCCTTCGCATACTTCCGCTTGATACACAGTGCTCTCAGTCAAAAGATCCGTCACGTACAGGACGCCATCTTCTCCACTTGTAAAAACAACGTCGCGATTTGGAGGTATCTTTTCATCCTTCATTGAGCGAAGTGTTGTCACAAGCTCCATGGCGCCCTTCCCATTCACGTTGACTGCGATCTCCTTTAAGGTCTCCATTGTGCGAAAGAAAAGAATGGAGTCTACCTTCCCGCCATTTTATTTTGCTTGTATACGATGTGAAGTTACATAAATATACTAGGCGTGAAGTAACTTTCTAAAAGGCCTAACTGTTACAACAGTCGTCACTTTATACAATTGGCCAGCACAAATGTTACAATTAGTAACATTGAGTATCTTCTAAGCTGGCTTTCACATGATGTCGCTTGCCGAATATAAAAGGAAGGATGTAATTTATTAAACCCACAAGACCAACGATAGCGATCGCCGGACTATCGCATACCATACCGTACGCCTCCTTTGTGCAAAGTGCTGTGACCTCGCAATCTCATAAAACTTCGCAATCGATTTTGCGACTTTGGAGGAAGATTTTCAATCCGAATCCATTGAAAAGTTCTTAGGTGTTTAGATCAACTTTTTCGCATACCAAACGTGCAGGTGCTGCTCGGAAAAATTGTTCATTATGAAATGACCAGGCGACTGCATTTGCCGCCAAGCAGGTGGAACGCATTACAACGTTTGATCACTGTGAGCAGCATCTCAGCATTAGGGTGTAAGGCAGCACAGGCCCCAGTACCCACGACGGTACCTCTGGTGGTAACACCTACTACGGGTTTTAAGCTGGGTAAACTTAAGGCTTACATCCCTATAAGAAAAAGACATTAAAACATATAAGTAGATCGTTTTGAGTGGTTGAGGTGACTCCTTAAGCAGCCAAGATCACAGGTGACCAGATGTGCTTTGTACTCGCACTGTCTTACCTAAGGACTAGGGCTAACACCTGTACTACGTCGTAAACATACTTTATTTTAAAAAAATTGTGTCCTGGAAACATACGGGAGAACAGTCGCGTTTTTTGCGCCGAACTTTAAGTTCTGTCAGCGCTCACCCTTTCCTTACCAACAAGCAGGAAAAACGTGAACATTGACGGCCACCATTACTGTAGCACTAATTCTAAATATTGTGTGCTCAAATATGGCTCAAAGGGAATCCAGCCTCAAGCATTTATATGCGGGCAGCGAAAAAGCATTCAGGATCGCTTTTAATTAATGTACAGCTACGATTGGGCTCTCTCCTTTGGAGTAGGAGGGTGGGCATGTTCTCGGCGTACAGGACCCTAAGAGTTCAGTCTGTCATCTGGTCCAACTCCAATGAACATTGGCGCTATCGAGAAAATAGTATCTATACCCATGTCCGCGGCAAGCGAGGGTATATGAGCCGTGCTGGTTTTCAAGGACTTGATGAAGCAGATCTTTGTTTTGCGCAAGGCTTAGAATGATTGCTGGTAGAAGCTATACCTTAAGAAAGTCGAAAACGCCAGTCGCCAGTAGAGGCCTTGAGGAAGAAATAGTGGGTGTGTGGCTGATACAAACCACCTAAGTTTATCTTCTGAGAGCTTAAAAGTACTTAAACAAGTGACAATCAGCGGTGGACTGCTAGTTGTACGCGAAGGTGTGCATATATTTGAGAGCCATGCAGAAGCTGGATTAATTCCGGTACGTCGAGAAACTTTGCCAACCAGCACGAATTTGCGATCAGCTAGAAGACATTGACTGATACTATAAAGAAGAGCGTCAGATAGAAGCTAATTTGATTTGACTGACGATGGGACGGCTCAAGACGTCCCTACGGTCAATCTACAGCCCGGTGTCCATTATTGTCTTTGAAACGGACAGGTATGATTTGATCTGGAGAACGCCCAGGCTTGCACCACCCGAGCCATATATAAGCTGTTAAGGCAATAGCGTAAATAACAGCTGCCGTATATCACTCGACAGATTTTTAGTTAATAGTGTTCTCATCCCCGTCTTGCTTACGGCTACTCGGTATTTTTGAGCAATGTGTCTATAATAAAATTATGGCTTTATATATACGCGTTATGCATCATACGCTTTGATGTCCATACCGAAGTTTATACGTTGGCATGAGCCATGCCGCAACTTGATATAAATTACTCTCAGGTAGCTTAGTTGATGAAAAAAAAATCTTCACTATAAGTAGTGAAATCCCGGTATTACTATGGAAGATTAGAGATAATGTACCTGTATCTTCACGAGGGTTGACTTGACGGATCTAAATTAGCAGGTGATTGAGTCTTGCTAGCACCGGCTGCCGGAGTCACAAATGATAGCCTCTTGTTGTGGGTAGCATAGCCCAGCAAAATGCTCCGCAAGCGGATTAAAAATATTCTAAAGACAATGTGGGTGACGTAAATCTAGAAGCGGCCACCATCTACGGGTAACAAGTTTTGCGAGCAATAAGTATGGATCCATAAGGATAAATGTATACCAAAGTTTCTCAGCTTACTACTGATGGCTGGAAACATGTTCCGCAAGATTGATTTTACGATTGAAATATCAAGCGAATGAAGTATTTGACTCCTAGAGCGAAGTCGACACCATTACGTACACCTCAATCAGGTGACACCGAAGTGGATCTCAAGAGACCGTATTCTGATTGTTCTCGAATAAAAAGCTAATGAAACTTTTATTCGAATGTCCATTTTGTGCAATAAGGGCCTTATTGAAGCTTTCCGAAATCGGTTTATCCAGAAGTGATGAAATGTGAAAATCATTCTCAGGCTCGAAATGTTACTATTATAATGATATTGCCGCCTTCACATTTTTTTTCGAAATCTGTTATGTACATGTCGTCTAGCTTAGGCAGAACATCCACTGACAAAGTAAATATCATGCTGATCTTGATTTAATCGTTCCGCTTCTCTCCTTTACAAGGGTATGTAGCCAAGTAATGGTGTCTATCTTTGAATTTCGTCCCTTTTAGAAACCATTCCCATTCAAGGCAAGACGCTCTTATTGCTTAAGAATCACCATGGCTTGCCGTCGCTCTTTGACGAGACTGACGCTCGAATAAAGACTCATCGTTTTGCTTAGCAATGTACTTTGTATGGTGTACCAAAATTGGATAAGGGACTCAAATAACTACTTTTGGCAATAAATGCGCCTAGCGGTATGCTATCGGCGTAAAAAGTGATATTACGAGGGCTATCAAGTGGCACGACGACATTTAATCCTTCGATCTTATCAAACTTTTATTTACAATCATATAACATCTGTGTGACGCGCTGCTAGTGTAGCTAAAAAAAATTGAGCATAGATTAGATACGTTGTTCACTCGTTACTTAAATTTAGTCGTCAGTATCCAACAAGCTGTTCTGATTTGTAATCTTTTGCCTGAACAGCCTTTGACAATCCAAATGTCAATAGCCGTTCTGAAGAAAATAGTTCTGGACAAGACATCCATTATACAAGCTTTGTAATCATGAAGGCCAATAAGTTATATGCCAATATCAATAAATGAGAATAACCGACGGAGATTCTCGGCGGCTTGCAAAGCTGACGAGGGTTCATACAGACTCCTTGGTCCACATCCCAATCTCAAAGTTCTCGGAAAATTCTCGCAGCTATATGCACAATACTGTGCTAGTTATGCGTAACTGTTCGATTTATCGAGCAATTGCATTGAGTAGTGAAAATCAGCACCAAAATGATTTTGTCGCAACTTTTTTAGCTTTGAAACAGCAAGATTGACTTGTGGTACCCGACGGACATCCGTCGATATTTATACTGATTGTCTATATTAGAGGTTTCGTAAGCTACATTCAATTTTTCATTATTTCGACAACGAAGTTTGACGCCTAATCGAAATGACAGGTAAGACAAAAGCTATATACATACATTAATTATTAATTAGCATTTTAATTGCGTTCTATTGCACATTCCGCTCCTGAAATGCGAAAGTTGAAGTTCGCACTTCGTCCTGCGGGCCTTTTCTTCGCAAAAATAAGCTTGACTCTGTCACATGCCTTAAATAAGCAACTTCCTAAAGACATAAAAAATAGTTATCACAAAGCTGTGCAAATGGCGAAGGAATCTAGCAGTATGGTCCCTCTCGATGCGTCGGCATCGAGTCCCTTTCGCCCCGCACAGATTTTTGCTCAACGAAATTGTCACCGATTTGGTAAAAATAAAAGGTTTGTCGCCTAAGTTCGATGTATTCAGTTAGTCCGAAGCGATAATGTTATTTAGCCAAAAAAAGCCCGCTTTATGATTATGCTGTAGCACTATAAAAGTATTAGCATATTCATGACCATTGCGCAGTATACGCATACCCAACCCGCTAGCGTAGAACTCACACTCAGTCTGCCTTGGACCTACTCTGACCAAAGTCTATTCTATGGAAATTCACTTCGTGTAAATACCATTTGAGACCATACAATTGAAACTTTCGTAGCTAGTTAAGCTCTCGAAACATGACCAAAATATCATGGAAATGTTGAAAATATCTAGCTCAATATTCAAACCATGCTATGCACTATGGACAAGTTAGAGTAAACAAGGGACCGTCAAATGAGCTTGCGTGGAGAGAAATCAAATTGCAGACTGCTTTAGTGCAACATCGGAAGTATTGAGTCTACAAAGCATTGGTATAATCCTCCTTCGGGCATCGAGAACAGCCAAAATGGGGAGGTCATATAAGCTTAATAGTGTTTGGTACCGAAGTCCTCTATCAAAGAATAACATGCGTCGTAATGGCGTAACGGACGTGTAAATGGCCATGCCCGTTATCAAGTTTAAAATTTGATACCGATGAACGAACAACATCGAATTTACAACAGATACCCTTTAGCGGTGAGGAAGTGCGCTATCGTTTGCCACATCATAGGATGCGCCGTATCAAGTCACTGAAAAGTGGATTGGCGCCTGTAAGAATTTCGCTTTGATTGGTGGCAGGGATACGCGCATATTCTCATATTACCTTCATTTCAATGTTTCATTTCATTAATCGTAAGGTATATGAGAAAATGCACACCCTTTTCTTGTGATGTTATCCTCTTCACATAGGTATCCATTGTACGATACGCCGCGCACGAGGTGAGAGGTATACACACCTTCGACCGATACTAATTGCCAAAACATGCGCCACCTCTCGACAGAAAGTAGGTGTAAGCCGAGTAGTGGAACAGCTAGCGACAAAAGTTTGAACCCAGCATTCACTTAGCGCTCTGTGCGCGGGTGGCACTTGGTGTGGCGTTTTATACGTCTGACAATATTACCATGATATGAGTCAGTCTATCTGTACAGCAGTTAACTGGATTAAAACAGCTTCATTATGGGTTTAATCTAATCAATTCCGACATTGCTCACCATACCAATATGATTCGTAAGTATGACGAGCAATATTGGGGTTGCGGCGCAACATTTACACAATTTTACAAAACAAATATATTTAATATCGAAACGTCGTTGAGAGATCAAACGAGAAGGACGGACCGAGCGGTGTATACAGCAGACGAGCAGCTGATAACAGATACTATGCGGCAGAGAAAAATTCCGCCTGTTGGTACGATTGGTACCAATTAAGTAGCTCATGACGAGTAATAAAGAAAGGATAGTATATATATATGTGGCGCTACCAGTGGTGTGCCACATGACGAGCAGTTTGCCTTGAGCCAACACCACTGTTTCTTTAACAAAAGCTATTCTTTTCAGGTACTCTGACCGTAGTAGTAATTTTGGTACTGTAGCTTCTGCATCTCGAGTTGCAACCTTCTCGAGGGTCGACTCCGCAAGATGCGACAAGTGCCAATGGCCAAGCGAATTCGACCACTCAGGCTGAAGCAGCTCCTTCTGCAGCGACAAGACAAGATACACTGTAATTACTGCTGTTTCTCACTCAGCAACAGCACCAAAATCAAGCCCAGGAGCAAGCTTAAACGCAAGCCCAGATGCAACCGGCTAATGGGCCTTTCGACTTTCTCGTCGCATCAAAAGGCGAGCAGAAGAAAAACTTCTCTTCCTTATGAAGATAGATTTTTGGCGATAACATTAAATTTGCTACAGAACAGTACTACGCCAATCAGCGCCGCTTGATGATCACAGAGTCATTAGACTTTGTGCCGCTTATTGTGAATAAACTAGGCAAATTCGTACTAAATTGATATTGTACCTTTATCGCCGAGCACATAAAGAAATGGGCACTGTTTAAAGTTTAATTGCTCACACGCTTCAGGTCTTGAGTTTGATGGATGTTTCGCTTAAAACAAAAGGGGACTTTCCACGAGTGCGCATCAAAGTCCCAGGACTCGATGCCTTAAACTGAAGTGGAGATTGGTGAATTGAGAAAGCAAATCTACTTTTCAAAATGAATTACAAAGGAGCCGCAAAGAAGATCACGTAAGAAAGTTCGAAGTTCTCCGGGAAATTATTGAAATTTGCCTTCAGCTTTGTATTTGCCCATTATTTCGGTAAATCGGCCAAGTCATTTAAGACGATGCCTACAGCATAAGGTCAGCGTGCGAGCAAGTCAAGGCCTCGGAATCTAAAGCGTTTTAATAAGAGGGAGGACGAAAACGACGACTGCACTAAGTCGACAACATGTAACAACTCTGCCGTTGTCGGCCACATATTGCTGCAATGTACCGCTCTTTAACGTATTAGAGGTGCACAATATGGTTTCCTCAAAGCAGAAGCTCAAGCTTTTGGTGAGGTTATCAAAAAAAGACCCCTCACCGTCTTCATCGACAATGGATGTAGTCTCAACGGTGTACCCGGAGACTTGGTGAAGCGACTTGAGCTCGAAGTAGCCGAGGGTGAGATGATGCTCGCCGACTTTGGTTACAATTCGATTGTTCACCGCCCCCAACGAATTGTGCAAATGAGATTGAAGATACCTCGTTTTCAAGATCGAGAACGTCTCAAGTCGTGCCTGTTCTCATAGTCATAATGTGGCTTCGTGAGCAAAATCTAGGTATCAAGTGGATTTCAGGACGCATGTCTTCTTGCAATAACACTAAGCATCACGTGATTATTCGACTAAAGCCGCAGGATTAAAGTCCGTCCAGATGGACTGCTGAACAACCTAAGGCTTGCAAATAGGAGAGCCGCGAGTTTTTCAATTACTATTGGCAACAAGACCCTAAGGACTGACGACTTAGTTCCTTCTCACCAGTTTTTGAGAATGTTGCGTCACGACAAAGACATTAAAGCTGTATTCGTCGTCAACCGCATGATTCCGAAAAGGCTGAGGATTTCAAGAATCAAGGATCGGAATTGCTTGAGGATATCTGGCGTATGAAACGTTACGCAAGCATGCAGACACAGTATTTCGCACAGAGCTTTTTAGCGAGACACCTCCAGTACGGGAAAAAATTGAGCACGAAATTTTGCTCAAGCCTGGTAACAGGCCGATATCCATCCAACAATGGCGCTAGAGTCCTAAGCAGCACAAAACAATCCAAGAGTGGACCAACGATACGACTCAAGCAGGCCTTATTCGACCAAGTACGTCTGCCTTTTCGTCCCCAACTTATAATGCCGAGAAGTCTGTAGGTGGGAGCATTGCGCACTATTACAATTAGCCAAATCTAGCGACGATCTTGCCGGCGATACCGGTGCCGCGTAATAAAGACACCGTTGACGCCATAGCCGAAAGTCATTTGTTTTTGTGCTTGAACCTACTTCGAGGTGACGGTCATGTTAAATTGCGTGGACCAGATATCCCACCTATTGCTTTTCTGACCACAGATGGTCTATTTGAGTATCTAGTTACTCCCATGGGACTAAGCGGGCACCCTTGACCGATGTTTGCAGAAAGCCTTTCAAGATAAAAGTTATGTGATGAGAACCTACTTTGACGGCATCTCTGTGTTCTCAGAAAATATAGACGTCGCTGACCATGTAACGACTTTAAACCACGCACTCCAACGATGTGAAGAATAGCAACTTAACATCAAGTTGTCAAAGTGCCAGGTTTGCGTGGATGAGAGCCAATGCTTAGGAGACTTAAAGGCGTCCGAATGGATCCCGATAAGATTAAGATCATCTCGGAATGGCCTGTACCCGAGACAAAGAAGCATATTAAGTACTTCTTGGGCACTGAGGTCTATGTCTCAAGTGTCTGCAAGGACTTTGCGCAACTTGGAGGACCATTCCACGAAAATATCAAATAAAATTCTTGATGAGCGACAGAGCTCTTGAAGGATCAACTCCAGTGTTTAACCGAACTCAAACGTCGCTTGGTACTTTAACCCTATTAAGATCTTCCAGACTTCTTAAAACTATTTGCCATACGAATGAACGCCTCAGATTTTGGGAACGGGGGGTGTTTAAAAAAGGGAGATCTAGAGCACATTATTGCTTAAACTGATCGGAAGATGAAGCCCGCCGAATTAAACTACCCTATTCGTGAGCAAGAGCAGCTTCCAATTCTACATACGCTGGAAATATGGCGTTCGTATCTTTCTCGAACGACTATTCAAGATCGAAACGGATCACAGAAGTTTTGTGATGAAGACTACAATTTGCAGAGTAGCTCGATGCTTCAATGAGCTTGCTGAATTCCAGCCTTTGCTCAGGTGGATTCCCGGTGAGACTAACATTACGTACTGTCATGGAAACGGCTAAGAAACGCGAGATCGTAGCAAAAGTTAGGAAGAACAAAGTTACAACTAGTCATATATATATAAGGAATCATGGCAAACCAAAGATCATTGTGTTCGACCAAGACATCAAGTTCACATTCAAGTAATGGCAAGCAATCTGTCTGCTGTGGGAACGCAACACAATTCGGCTTCCGGCTTTTAGGCCACAAACGAATGGACGAACGGAAAGGACTAACCGTTTTTGTTGGAGAGTTGCTCCGAGGAGTCGTCAATTCAGCACAAAATGATTGGAATGGCTTTTTGCATTTGGTTGAGATAGCATAGCCTATAATCGACAGGTACGCTCTACAATTGAAATATCACTGTTCGAAGCGGATCTAGAATATGTTTTTTATGTGCCGCATCAGATCCAGAAATTTACAAGTCGGAAAAAGCAGTACAAGAATTTCCAATACGTCAAGAAACGTTACTCAAAGTTGCGCGGGACCGGATGAGCGAAGTACAAAAGCGCATGAAGTACTATTATGACAAGAATAGACTTGCCCGCGACTTTTAAGTTGGCTATATGGTGCTTTTGGACGGCAAGAATTTGGATGTCCGCTTACAAAAAATTCTGGATATTTTGGTCCATTCCCAATCGTAAAGAAAGTTCTTGTGAGATTTTATAATTTAAAAA
This sequence comes from Plasmopara muralis, assembly GCA_003676415.1. Taxonomy (NCBI): domain Eukaryota; phylum Oomycota; class Peronosporomycetes; order Peronosporales; family Peronosporaceae; genus Plasmopara; species Plasmopara muralis. Next base: position 180,444 of record RCHQ01000082.1, on the reverse strand, counting down.
TATTAAAAGGATTGAAGCTACACCAATGTCTCACGCCTCATTGTTGAGGCCGTAATGGAAGGACCCCAAACGTCGTAAAAAGGTAGACAATACCATTTTGGCCGATGGCTTCGAGATACAGCTCGATTAAGCCGTAATTGAACATCGTAAGTAAAAGGGAAACATACAGTAAAAAAATTGGTGGCTTGATAAAATCAAAAAGAAAGCCACTTGAAAGCCCGTGGAGAATCTGAAGCAGATTTCCAAACTCATCGACCTCTATTGGGATCCAAAAGGCCTATTTGCAGGTAAGTTGCCGGTATCGGCTATTACACCATATTACCAAATATTCGCAAAAGGCATGTTAGTACTGTCCAGTTTCAGACCTGATGAAAGCTCCAGATATGCCGAAAACCAAGAGACTTGATTGATTAATTAAGCCAGATGAAGTAAAGAAGAATGATAGCCTTAAGAATGGTGGCAGTGGATGGCTGAGAGCCACCACCTAGGCTGTGGCAAGCTAAAACGCCACCGCTTAGGCCGTAAAAAATTAAAAAATTGTAAGAGCTTGCCGGTGATGGCCATAACGCCATATAGTCAAATATATGCATAAGTATTATTCATAAAAAAAGGCGATCATACAATTCCAGGCCAGAAGAAAGTTCCAGATGTCCCAAAATCATTCGAAACCCGATGACCGACATTCAACGAGATTTCTCCGCGACTGGGTTACATGTCCGTGACTGTTGAGCAAATCTTTAATTCATCTTAGCAAGCTGCACACATGTATGAACGGTTAGAATCGACACCACCATGAAGAGACTTAACTTGTAGCACCAATTGAAAGCAAATTGCCGAAATCAAAGCGACGTTGGCTTACGCGAAGAACGGCTGCTTGTTATTGGTTTGCGACTAGCAACAGCACATTAATTGCTGAACATATTGGTTCAGGCATTATCGGCGTTCGGTATTGCAACTTTCGGGATGTCCATATTTTACGCGTGAAGTCCTCAATTATGTACAGTTTTATCACACTTCGATATCAAGCGAGCATCGCTTTTACGAGCGAAGCAAGACAACGACAGTGAAGCAGTGGCCTTTGGTGCAAACACTTTTTCTTTCATAGATGTACAATTTTCTCGTTCAAATTGAAATTTTGCACAACAACTTAAATTTTGTGAAAGGACCAACCTTCTTCTATAGCGCAGTATACCTTCGGCCAACTCATGCTTATAAGCGGTGCTTTTGACCTTGAAAAGGTGACCAAGAAATAGTAGAGGTAAGTTTATAATTCAGGACAGGAGGCCTGTGATAAAGTTAAGTTATACTTGTGCCCAGAACCGTTAAACGCAAAAGATGGTTCGATGTATAAGACGGTAGAATACTGCATTAGGGTCGAAGCAAGGCTTTGTCATTGTCGTTGTCGTCATTGTTGTCACGCACATTTGATACAGAATTGCTTAAGGCCCGCTTTACTTGTTCTGTGCGTAATACTGTCCGTCGAAATTTACGAAAGAAACCAACAGGAGGTGGACCAGAAAGTGGATACACATCGTCCATCTCGATGTTCTTAGCTAGTCGAAAGCAACGGGTGCAATGTTTCTCCTCCAGCTCTCGCCGAGTAATGATTCCCCGCACATTATTATGGCGATTCACCACGACAAGATGACGCAGACCGGCACTTCGAAAGAGACGATAGGCACGCACGAACGGTGCCTCCTCCTGAATCAAAAACGGCGTCTGGTTCATATATGGTGTCAAGTCGACCCACAAAGCACGATCTTCTTCTGACAATGTATATAATTCATCTCCCGCGACGCGACCAGCATGGGCTGCAGCTTGAAAATCTTGATGCATTGGAGTCGGGATGGGATACCGCGGATAATGGGCTTCCATATCATGGTACGACAGACAATAATTACGGGCCAGTGGTGATTCCAATAATTTATCGTCGATGCGAGGGGTTTGATTTGCTTCTATGTCTCTTGGACGACGATGTCGGAGATGACCCGTCGACTTTACATCCGACGGGTAGGAAGCAGGATGCGGCTGGCGAGTAAATGGTTTCGGCTTTTCGACACTGAAATCATGATGACTTAATAACACATTCAACTGTTTTCGAAGAATAATGCCGGCGAAAAAGCGTGTACCAAAAGTTGGGTCCTCTACAATGACAGGAAACGCATTGTGCTTGGTACTCACAAGAAGATCAAAAATCACACCAGCACGTTCAACAGTGCGTAGCGTCTTGGGATTTGCCGTCATAATGTGTTTCACTCGCAAAAAAACACCACGAAGTGGTGGATTCCAGTCAAGAAACGGCACGTGGCGTAGATGAATGTGGATGTCGTAAATTCCTTCGTTAAAATAATTGCCCACCCAACGAGCAAAGAACGACGTAAGAATCAGCGGCAGACCAAACTCCACATTGCCCGTACATTCAAGAATAATCACAGTTAGTGATATGGTCATGCGAGTAATCCCACCGAGCATCGCTAGACTTCCAACAAGTCCGTACGTACGAGGATCAACGGTTTTCATGTGGTGTAAAGCAGTGAAATAGTTAATCACTCGAGTCCACAATCGTCCATACGCTGCACCAATCAGTAATGCTGGAATGAATAATCCGCTTGGGATCTTGAGACCATAAGTGATACACGCCAACATTAGCATCATAAGCCAAAACACAACGAGATTTTGAACATTGAAGGAATCGGGTGGTGCATGAAATAAATGTTTGATAGCTGTCTCCCCACCTATCAGCATAAGCGATGCCAAGTCATTGTATTGGCCTTTAGGACAATAAAAACGCAAGAGTTCCTTCTTGTACGGATATTGTACCGTCTCGTCAGCTTGAAAGCACTCGGCACCGTCCATTGAGACGCTCATACAGCTCTCACATATGCAAGCAGAGCCATTCTTTTTGAGCATTTCCATGCCAAAGACAAAAGTTTTGCTAGGTGCCACAGCAGCACTGGCCACATCTGCTAGATGAACGACATCTTCACGCACGCTTGGAAGATTGTAGCATTCACCAAGTAAGAAAGGAGTCGAAAAGAGCAATGATGATATGAAGACTGAGACCAAAAGCGCCTCAATCCATGCCACACTACGCGTACGAACCCAGCGAACGCGTAACCTTGCTATCCGTGTGTTAAAGCCATTAAAAAATGCTCCCTGTAGACCGCCTCCAATTCCCATCAGAATAAAAAGAGGAACCTCCCATATCTGATACGTGGTCGAAGCAAACGGTCCAAAACTAAAACTTCCTGTATGGCTACCAAGCGTGCCCCATGACAAATTATCATTCATTCCAGAGAGAAAAAATGCCAATGTGAATGTTGCGGACATGGCACAAAATAATGTTCGCCATGTGAGGGACTGATTCCAGAACGAAGCACCTTCTTCCAAGACGAATAACACGCCACCGATTGGAGCACCGAATGCCGATGCAACACCAGCAGCGGCACCACAAGCAACAAAATCGCGCTTTTCTCGATCATTTCGAAGCCCTGCAAAGTAGGAAAAACTACCACACAATCAAGTCAGATAGAGTGTAAAACAAAACCCAAATCCCTTAACAACGACAGTTTTACCTTGTATCGTAACCAAGAGTCGATGATTTACCTTGAGAAAGTCCTGCTGCTACAATTGCACCACTATTGACACATGTGATCACTTCAAAAAGCCAGATGCATCAATTCTATATCTTAGCACGTACCTGTGAATCATCGGACCTTCTTTTCCAACTGGCAAACCACCAGCAACGGAGCACACGGTACCAACGACTTTGCAAACAAATGTTCGTAATCGTAGCATTCGTGGAATTTTCATTCCATTCAAGGTCGTTTTGACCTCCGAAATACCTAAAAGGATTAAATTTTTAGCATTTGTAGCCACATTAGTACGAATTTAAGTCACAATTGTACCTGAACCAGCACCAACTGTTTCACCAAATGAGGTGATAGTCGCAGATATTGCCACAAGCCCGAAATTAAAAGCCAATATGCTCCAGAAGGTGGTACCGAACAGCACTGGCTTAGCCACTTCGCGGTCGATGGTGTACTCAAGCAAATGTTGCTTGAGTGACATAAGCAACATAGTAAAGTATAGCATAAAAACTGCCACGAGCGCTGTGATGACGCCCGTAGCGAGTGTGAGAAACCAGCGCGCGTAAATGAGTCGATTCTTTTCTTGACCGTTACGGTACTTGTAGCCCATGCCTGACTTGTTAACAACGCTCTCAAACAGATCTATAGTATAAATTATCATCAGATGTAAAAAAAAATAACGTATTTACGAAATAGGAAAAAGGGTGACGACGTACCATAGTCAAAACTCTCGAGGTCGGAGCTGTCCCAAAGCATCTCAGATCTCATGTCACTCAACTCAAGCTTACTTGTTGTATAAAGAGATTGATAAATTGATTAAGTCAAGTAAGGTCGGGTGAGGGAAGGCGGGCGCTACTTGACAACAATAAGCGCGATACGCGCAAGAACTGAATATTTCTGACCAATAGATGATGGCTTTTAATATAACACACAGTTTTTTTTTCTATTTAATCACAAAAGCCTCTGTTGTAGAATAAACCTCATGTATTCGTATCTGCACAGCAAAATCAGTAGCAAAGCTGACGACCATGTCTTCGCACCGCGAGCGGCTGTCGCGTTTCTATCAAAAGTACAACGCCGACAAGCTGCACGAGATCGATGGTGTGCTGGAGCGATTTAAAGGGCGCGAGACACAACTTTTCTCGACGTTAGTAAAGAAATACGGCGCTGAGCCTGCCGAGAACGAGACATTCGATGCCGCAGCAGAGACTGCTAAGGCGATGAAGGCGTCTCCTACCCCTGCATCTGACTTGGATCAGACGCACGATATAAATTTTCAACGACTGTTAGCGTTTTACCAAAAGTACAATCCAGAGAAGGTTCAGGACGTGCCGCACGTGCTGGTCAAGTACAAAGGCAAAGAGTCCATGCTCTTCGACGCGCTTATTAAGAAATACGGACCGGAACCTGGTGACTCGGATTCTGAGGAGGATTTAGACGGAGAGGAGGAATCAGAACATGATGACGGTCAACCCAAGCTTCGTGACGTGATTTATTGCCCCATTGACACGTTTCCACCAGAATACTGCGAGTACGGTCCAATGTTTAACGAGTGCAAACCGTGGCTGGCCGAGCACTGTCCGGATCTGATGCTTTTAAAGTATAATCGCACAGTTAGCGAGCTCTTGGATCTTGAGCAGCAAATTGCTGATGGTGTAAAAGGCATTACGCTTGTAGTAGAAGGCAAGACTGTCAAGAAGAAGAAAAAGAGCAAGATCGAGGAGGCAGCGAAGCGAAAGGAAAATTGTATGGTTACAATTTTTAAGAGCTCACGCAAAGGTCGTAAGCGTCTTACGTTCGTCACGGGTCTCGAGGACTTTGAAGGTGTTAACATCAAAGACGCTTGTAAGAGCATGGGCAAGAAATTTGCTTGCAGCTCTTCGCTGTCAAAGACAGATCAAGGACAACAGCAGATTCAGCTGCAAGGTGACTGTGTAACGGAGCTGTTAGAGGTGCTGCCCGAGGTATATGGGGTTCACGAAGACCAGATAAGTGTCATTGATGAGCCAATTAAGGCCCCGAAAAAGAGCAAAAAGTAGGGACGATGTAATCTCCAGTTTTCAGGTACCTATAAACATTAGACTTGATTACCGGTATTGTGTCGGGAATGGAATATATGCGTCGTATTATATTTTGCTGTAATAAAATGAGCGACGACATCTTAGACAATATGTCCCTATCGGACGACGAGATGCTGGACAACTTGGCGGATGACATGCTCATGGAACTGGAAGAAGAATCTTCACCGACAGCTATGGCCTCTACATCTGCTGTGCCAGTATCTTGGACCCGTGGCGCCGTCTCGAATGAAGTAGCTCCCCCGTCTGTCATGCCCGATCTAAGTCAAATGATGTCTCAAATGATGCCAATGATGTCCCAAATGTTTGGTGGCACCAATCCAATACATGGGAATGGCACAAATTCGTTACAGCAAGCCTCAGTTTCGTGGCAGGAGCTCGTGAAGCGTTATGTGCCTAGTAATGAGCAGGAGCAATGGCTAACGACAATCGACAAGGACGCGACAAAGTTGCGTATTGCCAGTATGGCTTCAATGCTGACCAAGCCACACAGCCGCTCCTACCGCGCGACTTTGTTGGTGATGACCAGCGTGTACATTAATATTGGCCCGATGCTCGCCCATATGCTGAATGAAGCGGTGCGTTCTATGCACTTGGAGCACAATCGCCAGTGGCAGGACTCAAGGGACACATTGGTTTCGCGACTCACGCAGACTGGAATGTTGAAGAATTTCGAAAACAAATTCAAAATGATGCTGCGTCAGCTTGTGGTCAATGACTCGAATTACCTCGATAAGAATGGCAGCGAGCGCTACTGCAACATTACCACGATTCTTTCAGAGCAGCAGACGTTTTAAGTGGAATATGATGGTAATCTATCGAGTAAGTTTCTTAAAACATCAAGCTAATGCGATTTTCATAAAACTTAAATTGGTCTCCTGCTACAAAAAGTGGACCCTTTTAATCATCAGCAAGGTTTTCAATTTTTATGGACATTTTTGCACTAAATTTGGTCTTGTGTGCGCAGCTTCGCGCCTATCACAAAGATTGTATTAGCAACAAAGGCTGCACTTTGGTGAGCCTCATAAGTTTTACCCGTAAGAGAGCCGCTTTGGCAAGGAAGGCTCTGGGAGAGCCTCTTACTCCGTTTCGGCGGGAAATGCTCTTAATTCGGTGATTTCCAGACACTTTTGGCATTGAACAGCAATATTGTCCAACACTTGGCTAATTCTTCGCTCACTAAGGCTGCAAAGTAGCCTCAGATTAATGTCAATGCTGTCGAAACAATTTAGTTGTCCCAAGTACGTCTCAAATAGGTTCGAATTGTCGTTAGAATCACCGGCGATACAAACAGCCTTTTCAAAAGTCTTGATGTCCATTACTATCAAAAGGAAAAGACATGACCTGAAACTCTTTTGGTGATGAAGTGACCGAGAGCACAAGAGGGTGTTGTCAAAAGCGATGGCTCTCAAAACACTTCTGTGTTGCCGAAGACACAAATGCAAGCCACGTGACTCGCCTACCAACGGGAACTGATGCAAATCGCTTTCATGTAGAAGGTCTTTTCACTTATTGGACAACGGTTCCGACGAGAGAGAGAAGGGTCTTTCGTAAAGGTAATCTTCAGTCAGCACAGGCCACGATGCCGAGCAGTATATTCATCTGCTTCGCGCGCCGCAAGGGCTTTCTGGAGACTACTTCTCGAGTTGCACATATGAACGAAGCTTGATACAAAAGGAGCCATTGTTTTAGCGCACTTTACAATGGCCGTGCCCGTACCTTTGCCATCGCAACAAGATTCTATCTGACGTCGTGCGAGGCTTGAGTACAAGGGTGGCGTGTAGGATACGCTCCAGTGCCCCCTACAATTATTACCACCACGGCAGCCTATTGGGAGAGTCAGAGTATTACAACTCAAAACACATCTAATTTGGACAAACTAGTTCATGTTCATGAGCTAGGAGGTCAATTTGCTCGCCGAATTGATCAAAGACACCTCTCCTCCATGATCTCTCGGCTATAGTGAAAAGCTAAGGCAGCCGCTGGGAGCGTAAGTTCCGGCGCGGGCATGGAGTGAATCCTACTATATCCCAACGAACTCATATACGAAGCACTTTTTTGCTTCTGATTCCAGCAATGTTCGTGTAGCGTGCGCTTCGCACTAAGCTTTTGGTGTCCGCAAGAGTGTCTCTGCTTCATAGCACACTTTACATGAAAACGCCTATGGCCTTGACGGTAAAGGGTGGTCGACGAAGGCCACTCCCTTTTTGGCCTTGTGCTTTTCCATGAGAAGCAGCATCTCCTGAGAGACCGTATGTAAGCACTGGATTTTTATTCGACATTGGTTCTGGTGGTTAAACGTGGCTTCCTCCGGGCAATTCAAGACTTTTGACGCTCAAAGAGAGGAGATATAACCCGTTAGCCAGCTTCACAATCGGATCGACAACCGCGCATTTGAACGCGAGCTATTTGGACCGCATATATAGATTGCACCTCGTCTTACAAAGCACCAGCATTAGCCGGCTGTTAGAGCATCCAGGTCTTTGGGCACCCATCCCGTCAGCCTAATGGTCGATACGGCGGTAGCTATGGCTACCGTATGTCCACCATACAAGTAAACGCCAGATCGGAAGCACCAGTAATTGAAGGAATAACTATCAAAGTATTCAAGGCAGACATTGGTAGAGCAAATACCATTATAGAAGATTGCACTACAACAACAATGGTCAATTTCCATATAAAATTGATTAGGAGGTGCGGGGAGAACCACAGGTTTAATTTGAGAGTCGCAGTCCTATGGATCACATAAGACGCCCCGTACATAATGCAAGGTCCGTCGACGTCGCCTTAAGGGAGTCGATTTCTTAAGCTTTAAATGTTTGATGAGGTGTTCCATTTTAGTCGAAAGTACTGAGCTCACTCTTTCTGGCGGTTTTCATATGTAGCAATATATTGTTATCTATAGTAGAGAAAATTGATTTTTATTCTTTTGTGTGCCTAATGGTTTTTTATCTAGATGTAATCGCATTTCTTTTTCCTGCAGAGTAAATATAATCAACTTCTCGCGTAGCCCGATATCTATCTCAGTGCAGAAAATAAAAAAATCTAGAAATAATAGGTTCTCCAAGCTTCGCTCCACTTATTTTATAAGCATTCGCTCTTCAAAGACTTAGCAGAATTCTATGCTACTTACATGGAAGAATACAAAGCCGGTAGACGCGAACTCAACAATATATTTTTATAGGCCCGCATATGTTATAACATGCAGCAAGTACTGTTTCTTGCGAATAACGCTTATTGGCTGAAGTGCCGCTATACGTGCAGATCTAGAAGCTCGCCCATAATGACATAAATTATGTCATCACTAACTCAAGCAATTTCTGCGATCAGCTTTCATTGACTTACGTGCCGCTCCAGTCTACGGTCACCATCAATGTCTATTGTCAACATAATAATGCCCAACCCGTTCATTATCTCAGTTAAGCAACCGGTACAGCTGCGTTTCTTGCAAGTAAAGAAATCGTTAAGCATCACCATGCAAAAAAGTAGAGCTTAAAGCCTTTGGTCTCTGATCAATCCGCATTCCACCCAAGCCCTAACTAGGTTGATAACATGCCTCGTATCCAGCTGCACGACCAAGTAGCACCAACGCTGCCAGAATTCGGAAGCTTGACACTGGATCTACCTAGATTCTGGGTACAGTATATCTCATTTCTTACGTCAACCAAACAGTAATAATGTCACATTAGTGTGCTCGTAGAGCCTCATCATGTTGCTTACTTTCTTTGAGTAGAACGTCGAACGCAAGCTGTCGACGATTCAGAGTCGACAAGGACCTTACGGTCTGAATAATTTTTTTGCGAATGCTTCGACAGCCAGCAATTATGGCTCGCAATCACAATATATGTTACAAATCACAGAACACCTCTAAGCTGCTGCTATGAATATGGCCACCTATCGACAAATGCTGTGTGTTTGTACTCGCCATTTGCGTTTGAGGCATTCAATACACCAGGCGTCAAAATTACGGGAGCCGCAATGCTTTTGCCCTTATTTTCGATGCCGTCAGAAAACGGCAACACTCAGATAGCGCGGGCGACCTACTGGAAAATAATTAAGTTTTGTCGAGGCTCAAGGTTATAATATAAGATCAACGAGGCCGACCTCCGCCTTTTCCATCTACATTAGATTCATTGGGACCAGACTGGCTTATTACACCCGTTTCTTCTATCTGTTAGGCTCACTTCTACGGCCGGGCAAAGGCCTATCACGAAAAAGACGACCGCTACTTCCTTCGACACATCGCCACTGACTACCCTAATCAGTAGATTTTTCAAATTGGTCACTATCCTCTCGCGACATATATAATTCACACGATAAGCATAGTTGATAGCTGACGCTATGGATAAACATGAGTAGAGAATACCGCCCCAGCTAAGGTATTGCACGTAAGTGTCCAGTGTGTTCTTGCCCAACGAGCTTTAGATAGCCAGAGTCACTTTATGCTTCTTTGTCCGCAACACGGTGACATAAAGGCCGTTTGATGGGCGAAAGGACCCCAACTGCTTAAAACTGAGTGCTTGCTCAATCACAAGCGGTATAAGACCAAGTATCTACACCTGAGCTCGACGCCCTAATCATTGTTGTTGGTGGGCGCGACAGTTTGTTCCAACACGCTCACTCGCAGTCGTACGAGGATTGTAAGCCATGCTAAGCCTATCAGCATTACGAAAGGCTAAAGCGACTATCATAGCCAGCTTACCGTGGCTAAATTAGCCTTTGGACTCTTACTAATCCTCGTAGATTCACGCGAGTGCTATACTTGTTGTAATTCTTAGTCACAAAAAAGCCGATATACACTATTAAATTGACCAATAGTGTTTTTTCCCTGGTCGTTGTATAGAAATGGGTGGCAATGTATTTTGTTGCTGAAAAGGTTAGTTTGTCGGCCAAATGTACGCGCGCCAACTAGACCTACCAAAAAAACGTTGGACTTTTACATAAAAGCGAGCCTTTGCGGTAAGAGATGACCTTTCCGCAATAAAAGCATTAAAAGCATGGTGACCCCTGTTGCACGACAGGAACCTTGTCGGTATAGAGAAAACAGTATCGAATTATATATCAGTGTATAATGTGCGATTCATTGCACATGCCAACCATCTGAAGACAAGAAATCGTACATAGTCGCCTACCAAAAGATCAAATGTCTTCTCGTGTGTCTACTGTGTGCAAGGTATCACACTTAATAAGACTTTGTAGTCGCTTCAAACGATCACGCATTGTTTTATCCACTTGAAGGATTCGGGTGAATAGATTTACCTTACTGCAACTGCTGGTCGAGAAGCTTGAGCTGCCAAAAAAGACATAATGGACTGAGAAAAATAGCAACTATCCGGTTAGCACGTTAATGATCTTGAGGAGGTGGCTTCATTTTCAGCCATCTCTCCTGGCAAAAAGCTGGGGCAAATTATGGCGCTCGATCTCTACGGGCAAAGCCGATGCTTGGGTCACGTTATTGTCGTTACTATTATTATAGTAGTCAGGACTATTATATTAATTAATCACCATTTTACAAGACAACACCATTTTGGTACTCAAGGATCTAAGTCGGTGAAGCTTCAGATATTCTGCTTTAAATGTTGAGGAAAATGGAATTTTTACGAATCACTAATGCGGCTTGATGTTCGCTCTCTCATCCTTTGAAAGCACGCTTAAAGCTGGCTCTACCAATTAAATCATTGTATCGGAGTGTTTGTGACCTGGGATCTATAAAGAAGAAATGTTTCTTTAATAAATCGTGAACTCTGCGAGCGTATACGCTTTCTTTCTTGTAAGCAAGGAAGGAATGACATGGTCATGTATCATGGGTTGGACGGCCTCCATTACTTGGATGCCACATCAGTGTTACTATGCTCATGGTAAGGCTAAGAGTAAGCCTGCTTCACTTCTTGAGAGTGTATTAATTAGGCAGTTGCAATCGCAGGTGATATCTTTAAGGATACAACCCCTGTCAAATTTATAAACACATCGTTTGTAATCGACGAAATCGCCTTAGATCATACATACAGGCAGTATACATTTCGTTCTAAATCAAAGATTTCTAAAGGATTCCAAGTATCTACTTAAACATTAATAGAAGGAACATGGTGTATAGACACCTGCCATCAAATCTTTATACGGATCAAAGTGAGGCACGAGACCGACGTTGTGCCATGACATGGATTGCGTCACCAAGAAAGGACCAATGCTACAAGAGCAATGTAAGGTCATTATTGCCGTTTTCGCTAGGCAAGAAATGGTGTGGATGGGATTCGAAAACACCGCACATGACACCGACTTTTTGAGCTCAAAAACGAACGGAAAGTGACAACTAGTACGTGATAATAGTAAGCTGAATAGTGTAACGGTGTCTTCACAACTTCCACTTCGTACCAAACTAGATGAACTCTGTACAGTGCACTTAATTGAGAGATTAGCAACGATTACATTCAAATGAAGAAGTAGAGAATGCCCGTCTCAGCGGTAGGTATATGCTGTGAAATAATCAGTCATGCCACAAAAGCTATCATTCGCGGCGTTTTGCACGTCGGATCACATGATCGTTGTGGCCATTGCAAACTTTTGCCTAAACATAGATAGCTTTAACTTTCCTGGAGTCTGCTCAAGCCCCATCAATGCTTAGAATTTGCCAAGGACTTTTGATCTCCATTGCTGCATGTGCACATTCTTTGATGCTGCCAAAAGTATTTTTTAGAGCTTAAAACTTGTCTTGGTTGACGTCCAGAAAGAATATAGTTTTTATAGCACCTGTGGACAAATTATTGTCGGAGGGGATGGCTTGACGACTTAAGCTGAAGCAGTATGGGATACGTTTTACTACTGCGGGCGAGGCTGCACATTACCTAATGAGCTAAGCTCGTAAAGGACAGCATTCGCTACAAGTCGTTAAGTCAATATGAGCGGGGTCCTTGATGCACATTGAGTCGCTTTTTATTAATGTGCACCGCTCGTGACCAGTGTTTGCTACATGCCATGACAGATATGACTGGCTGTAGGCAGGCAGAAGCCCCATGATGCACGAGTAACGATACGTATCCCAATGCACAGCGCTCGTGACTTGTGTTTGCTGTATATTTGGTATGACATAGTTGGTCCGAGTTTAAGACATCTGGATTGCTGCTTTTTTGGCGCATTTGAAGTGGCATATATTTCGCTACGTAAGGGCTCTGATGAGCACAGCTATATGCTGGGCGTCAATATAGACATCGGTGCCTAAAAGCACAATTGTATGGGCACAAATACGACAGAAGATGCTTCTTTGAGATTGCCAATCACTGATAAGAGAAGACGGCTGCGGATGATGCTCATTGAGCAGCGTAGGGTGTATTATTCGCGCTTACCTAACCTGGTCACAATTTGAATTAATTAAGCATACATAGAGCACCGGGTGTAAGCATTCTTTCAGGATATTCAAGCATTTATGCTGAGCCTCTTCCAGCTATGTTTTTAAATTGTCCAATCACCGAATTTATCTCAATGGTAGCCGTAACTGCATTTAAAGGTAAACCTAAGCATTAACCAACATCAAATGTCCAAATATTAATTTAAACTTATTGTTTTCGTCCCATTCGATTATAATAATGCTGGCTTTCGGCCATTTTATCACGTACGTACTTTAGCCACAAAGAACACAAAGTCTTCAATTTGCAGCATTTTTTATTAATTAAATTTGGTACCATCAATTCAAGAAGCGCATCGAATTCCCAATCAGATTTATTCGTTCGGCCGGGAACGCTTGACCACGTTATGCGTTATTAGTCACAGCTTTGCTGTGTCTAGCGTGGCGTAGTAGTCATCTCATTAAACAACCCAATACTTGGAGCTGAGTACGATGCCTTAAGCTTATCTCTGAATTTTGAGCGCTTCGGATTTATGAGTGATCCAGTCCTTAGAGTTAAGCTTGGTATATTGGATTTGCAAAGCCGCGCTATCCCAATGCAATAAAAAAATCTTTTCTTATTTTACCCGATTACGTACCAGTTGGCCGTTGGTTCTAATGCTTGATCTAATGACAAGGCTTCAACCGACACCATTGTTGAGTAACACGTGGACGAGATTAGTCTCTTTCCTCTGCAGCTGCACCTATACTTACGTTTGCTTGTGAATTATTGTCCTGCAGTGGGTACCCATATCTATACTCGTCAATAAATTAACCATAATTCCTGGTTTTTGGGAGGACAACAGTACGCGGGTCCGGTCGGTGTGAATGTATGATTTAGCTGGCACGAGCTAGATGGTTCGGCGTATGAAAAAAAATCCAGTTGTATATTACCGAAGCCAGGACAAAGCCTCAAATTTGCTAAGAGCCTGAAATGAACACATCAAAAATCTCCATATAGCTGAAGAAATGGCTCTATATTTTCTGAAAGTGCGAATCAGCCGGGCGGCGACCATTTAGTCTGATCGTTGCAGTCGTTGCGAGCAGCAGCTATTGAGCGCGAGGTTCAAACCACAGAAAAAATTGAAGGGATTTAAAATCCGAGACAGAAAGGATCTATTTGGCATGAAATTGGCATGGTCTACAACAAAGAATATATAAAGAACAGATTTTGAAGTCTACAAGACCCATCTATCGTAAAAAAATATCGGATCAGTACATCGTCAAGCACAAGCGCGAGTCCCGATCGACAGCGAAGAAGCTATACTTCACGGTCGACAAAGCGCAGCCAGCACAATAGACAACAATGAAAACCGCCACAGCCAATTCTTTCGCGGCCATAAGACGTAGCCGCCACCAAGGGTATGAAGGTTATAGGCCAGTTACCCCTAAATTCGAGGCATCATCAACCGCACCGAGGTCAACGACCTACTCACAAACCGTTGTGGTGTAATGTTGTGCGCCAAACGCGGTCATGCGGCGTGGTCGATTGTGCTGAAGAAGCACTCAGTGATGGTCCTTGGCGAAGTGTGTTGGACGCTCTCAGTCAAGTAGACGCTGCATATGTCCATCACGGTGCATGACATGGGCGATGAAAATGTGTTGCAAGCCCGCATGCTTAACGTCAGACCGATCCACAATGCGAACCACGCCGCAGTATTGATCAAGATAGCGCTTATTGCCAGACTGGTAGTTTCCGATAATTGCGGGATGTCTACGACCATGTAATTGTGGTCCCGAACAGCGGGTTGAGCTTCTGTGGCTCCGAGGGCTTTGTTCAAGCTCGCGCGGCTTACAATCTAGCACCATTGTGATCACCGTTGTAAATAATAATACTTGGCAGACCAAAGTAGTCAAGAGTTCATCGCTATACTTGTTTAAAGAAAGTGTGGTTATGGAGTTCTATTCGAACTAGGTTACTTGGGTAAACAGCTTACTCAATTGTCATATGGCTCCTCCATGTGTGGCTAGGCCTTTTCACGCATTTATGCTTTTTGACTAGTTTGAAGTTGGTCTTGTAGAATCGATAATGCGCTTTTTTTTCCTCCTCGATATTCTCATGTTGAGCCTCGCTTCTAGTCTTGGCCGTTTGAATTGTTCTCTTGCAGACTTGACATGCCTTGTCTCTAGTGATCTTCTCACTGTAGTTCAAAGACTGTTGTAAAATCTCACTAGGCCTATCAAGTCTCTTGAGAGCTGACCGGAGTAGGCAGACTCACAATTTCATTGAGGCTTCGGACCAGCTGAGGTGATACGAGCTTTTTACGCAAAGCCCGCGGTTTGCTAGTCCTTGCACTTCGAGGCATGATTGGCCGTCAAAAAAATAAGCTAAGCATTTGCGTGCTCCGCCTCATGCTCACTTAAAAGCACAAACCCAGCCTTAGCATTACGTGTGGAAGCCGAGGTTACCTTCTACCGAGTTGGCTTGGTCACTTTAAAATGACCCAGCCGGCTGGTAGCCCATTCCATATTGGACATCTTCATCACGAAATTATTTTTTTCTTTTGTTACCAAATAAAAGTGGTGGTTAACGCTATCTTTCCTTTTCTAGATGCAATGTCGCCTTAGAGAGGAATTATATATCGGGCAGTTACACAAAGCCGAGCTTTTATGGTGAAAACTGGCTTATTGCCTTTAATATCACATCTCTTCTGGTGCACGAAATGCACCCAGTCCGTAAATCTATATCGAGGTTTTTCGAAGGTTACCATTGTTCTTGCCTACATTACAGAGTCAACTTTGGTCATACAAGGACTTTTTGTAAGACAGAATCGAATAAACATTGTATTGAATCAATTAGTCTTTAACTCAAATGGCAAGCAAGCGTTCACCGGAAGATCATACGCCTTCATGCACCCCTCCTCTGTGCAAGATATTGTAAGACCCTGTCACACATAGAAAAATTGACATACCTAACAGCATACCTTGATCTGTGAAATCGACTGGGTCACGGCTACTTGTACGATATAACCTGTAGCGGAGGGAAACTGTGATAAGGGTCATTAAAAATCGAGTTGGATCGAAACTTACAGGAAAAATGAGTTTTTTTCTGCGACAAATTTTGTACACACATAATACCTGTGTCATTTTATAAGTTATTCGTACAAATGGGTCTCGGTTTGTTACTTCAACGTTGACTGGAGGCGAATTTTTTATTGAAGGTTAAAAGTGCTGGTTTGGGCGGGGCGGATAGCGTTTTCCGTCCATGGTGCGTGTGGTAAACGCGTGCACGAGCCGCAAACTGCGCCTGTTGTGTCTACATGGCATGTACCAGGATGCGTCTACCTTTGCGGGCAAGACAAATCTTCTTCGTCGTGTCAACGCTAATGTGGATTTTGTCTATTTGAATGGGCCGTTCACCATAGTGCCGCCCATTCTGGCGCGCGAGAGCAAGCATTTTAGCGCAGCTTCCAAGCGCGCTCATTGTGTCAAAAAGAAGGGCGAGTTTCGCGCGTGGTGGCGGCCTTTGGGCGTTCATCAAGAGGATCCTAATCCGTTGGACAGAGACCGAGACGTGCTAATAAAGTTTTTACGCAAGAAGCTTGACGAGATCGGAACCGTGGATGGCGTAATAGGATTTTCGCAAGGAGCAAGTCTCGCAGCTTGGATGTGCTCGGAGCAGGTACGATGCAATTGAATCGAAAGCCTGAGCCACTTATTAAGTCTTGCTCTCTACACTACAGGCACGTGCTGAGCTGCGGTGGTGTCCAAAAATTGCCGTACTGATTAGCAGCTATCTGAGCTTTCCACTCTACTCCTTGGACTCTGGCATCGTTCCGGACATGGCGTCGCTGCACATATTTGGCTCTAATGACCACGTCATCCCAGCAGCAAAGAGCCAGCAAGTGATGAATACTTTTAAGGAGCAAGAGGTGGGTGGTGCTTACAACCGTCTTTGAAACTTTACCAAACCTGATCAAAATGTAATTTGCTGGCAGACCTCCGAGAATTCTGTCCTGACTTTAGTACATACCCAGGGCCACGTGATTCCTAAATGCGACAAGTCCATGGAGCTGTTTGATTCATTTGTGTTCGTACAGCAGCAGAAACTGCTTGATAGCTCCAGCATTTCGTCCTCAGCGTCTATGAAGACTCGTGAGCGCGAAATCATGACCCCCTTGGGACTCCGAGCGTTCTCAGCGGGTCTGTATGGCCACTTGTAATTTGATAATTTTATCCAGTGGCATGTCTTTTTTCATTAAATATTTCTACCAATTAAAAGCTGACAATGACCTTGGCCACGAATCAAAAGAACGGCCAGTGAGGAAAAGAAGCGTTGCATCATGTCCGCCGAGGATGTCGCCAAGGCTTTCGTACAGCACTATTACACTACGTTCGACACGAACCGTGCTGGGCTCTCAAGCCTCTATGTGGGTACTTGCTCAGACACCTTGCGGATTCATTGGAAGTAATTTTATTGTCATGACAGCAAAGTGTCTCTAGCATGAGCTGGGAAGGCCAGATGTCGACCGGCCAGCAAGCCATTATGGCTAAACTACAGGGTTTGCCGGCTGTGCGCCATGAGTTTCCAACCGTGGATATTCAGCCGTCCACATCAAGCAACGCCATGATCATTTTTGTGCAAGGCAAGATCCAAATCGAAGACAACAACGCAATCCAATTTACGCAAGTGTTCCAGCTCGTGGCGCATCAACCTGGTCAGTACTATATTCACAACGACGTCTTCCGTTTGCAGTATGGATGAGCGACTTGTCGCTACGATAGAGGCAATCGTCCGACAGGTACCTTAAAAACAGAAAGGCAGGAGGTGTCAGGAGCTCAACGTTAAATGATTTCATACTTGAAACGTAGACGCGTTACGTGTTATTCATTAATCTTAAGTATTTTCTTCGAGTGCGTATATTAGTCGATGCTGATGTTTACATTTGTCACCGTCAGGATTGTTTTAATTGCCCTTTCTGAAGGATCGAGTCTCCAGCATGCGTGCTGCCTGCCAACAAGCACACTAAGTAGACTTCCGTGTGCTGAATTATGAGGTCATCTCGTATGACCCTCATGAAGTGCCCAGCTCTGATGATTAAAACCAATTTGTGCTATTTCAAACGGCTTAGACGAGCTGAAAAGTTTTCAATTGTGATGAGGATCACTCAAGCAGCAATTAAGTAAAATAACAAAACGGTCCTGCAATTGTGGAAGCACTTTAATCCTGCTGTTACAGCAGTACTGTGTTGCTATAGAAGCTGCTGGAACCTGTGCCTGAATCGTACTATTTACCAGATGTGCCGCAAATAGTTAACCCAAAATTATTCTCTGGTTTAAAATATGGTAGTGATACTACAAATTCCACGTTTCTAGGTCTTGCCGTCATCCTCATCATTATCTGAGGCTAATCCTTTCGACTCTTTTGCAGGAAGTGCATGTGGGGAAGAAGATCTTGGATTACCTGTGCCGCCGGAGTTCGCATTGGTTTCTAAACCGTTATACCCGACGATAGCAGGAGCTGTATCTTGGTTTAATCTCTTAAAGTTGACAATTTTTTGGAAAACGAACTCAAGAACGTGTTTGGCATCATTGTGCTCTGAATCAAGCCGCGGCAAGATGCCCAAGATACTAGCACTCTCACGCACGTAGTAATCCAGATCGTTATCCGAGCACTTGTTGGTAAGTTGTGCAAGCCGCAATGATGCACTTGCAAAATGTTCATCAAGATCAAACTGGTCTAGTGCTGGTGGGAGTGGCTCACGCAGAGCAGGAGGAAATACCGCTGATTTCAGTGGTGGCAGTGGGCATTCAAACTGAGGTGGGATAAGCGTGAGTGGCTCGTGCTTGATATTAAGATCACGATATAAATTCACGGCTTCAGGGATGAGAGACGTGTCAAACTTAAAAAGCGAGTCGTCGAAAAGTCGTGTGAAATCCTTTGGAAGCTCTTCACTTTCTTGCATACAGGATCGCAATCGATCACTAAGAGCTTGTGTGTCAGGTAAACGGACGTACTCATTCAGATCTGGATCTTCGGCATCCTGATGGTTTAAATTGATGCTCTTGTCTTTAAGTAGCCAGCGAAATACAATTTCTTGAAGCTTTGCATTTTCTTCTTTATCGATCCATTCGTCCACAAAGCACTGCGCGGACCCTATTACGATAAGCCGCCCAGATTTCGATGCAGGTGCAGCCACACCACCTTCCTGCCATGCTGCTGCAACAGGCCTATTTACAGGATACGAAATGAAACCCGACGACAATAAAGGAGCTGCTGGTTTCTTCACTGATAAAGTTGCTCCATAGGGGTAGACAAACGATAACCCCTTTTGGTCCTTCTCGAGGGCCGCACCCGGTCCTGTCACCCTTAAATCTCGTCCTGATATCAGCATGTCTTTTCTACCGTATAGCTCATTTACCTATTCCGTGCAATATACGATATTAGTTCCTCTTGGGGTTTTACACAAATACTTGCCAAGGACAATGCGGTACCATGCGCGCTAGTTCCCTATTTACGACGCCACTCGAAATGAGCACTTCCTTCGGATGGTGATACTTATGGTATACAGTCCGAATGACAGCGTCCGGATTGACAAAGATGCCAAAGCTATCATCAGAGCAGCACGAATAGTGAGCTTAGCAATTCATCACAGTCAACTACACTGCTCCCACTCTTTAAGCCAGCCATTGACATTTGTGTCGAATGTCTGCTCGCCGCCCTCGCCCAGCATGAGCAAAATGCTTCCGCCACTGTTTAAGAAATCCTTCAACGTGGCGAACTCTGTTGAGCTGAAGCGTTCGCGTAGACCAGCGAAGACCAATACACTGGCGTCCTTTATTCGGTCCCGGGACAGATCGTCCTTATTGACATCCACACGACACAATGACTTCAGCTTGCGCGCCAGCTTTTTTAAGCCATTGGTTGGATAATAATGCTCCTTCTTCGTTGCATCGAATAGTATGGTGGACGACTTGGCGGTACTTTCACGTTCTCGCGCGTCGTCCTGGCGCTCCATCCTTGCAGGACAGCAAGTGGATCTTTAAAGGTCGCCACCCGTGAGCAATTTACGGTGTGGTGTACGCAATGTGATGGAAATCTGATGTAAAATGTTAAGAATCAGTCATTTCCCACCAGTCAGGAAAAGAAGGCTTGACTAAATGGTACGGGGCTGCTAATATGGTATCGGGAACTTATAATTTATACTTGTTTATATGTCTTCTCGTTATCAAGGCGGAGTTTCGACAGGCCAAGCACACCATCATTTTAGTACAATACACACGCGATCCAAACTCGCGCACTTACCTGGACTTTGAGTCTGTTAATGGTGGCATGGATGGTGTGGTCAAAATGTACGAGGCCAAGCTTAAGCAGCTTAACCCGAATCTGAAGAATATTACATACGATATTCAGGATCTGTACACGTACATTGACTCGCTCACAGATCTAAGTGCGCTCGTGTTGGACCTCGAGACAAAGACGTATTTGCCCTGTGGCAAGGAGTGGATCAAGAAGAAGGTCTTTCAGGTGCTTAAGAATCAGGCTGGCTGAGTCGGATATGCTGTAAATTGAAGTAAGACAACGAACGTCGTAATTGTTTTGAAATGGGACACTGCAAATATAAGAACTCGACCGATTAAGACGTAAATTAACTTAGTGGTATGAGCTGGTGTCTCGACGCTTGGTACAGGTAAAAGAGTTGTACAATCACGAGAGCCGCGAGGAATATCTCCAAACAGACAATGTCGCCGTTGCGCATTGTTGCTGCTAGCATTGCAACTACTACTGCTGCTACTAGCGCACAGAGCACTCCTGCAGCCACTTCAAACGCAGTAGTGATCTCAAGATCGCTCATTTGATGGATAGCATTTTATCACGTTTATGTTACTTCCTTTTTAAAAAAAATTTATGATTAATAAACTGTAGGCTACTTAATAAATAAAAAATTACTCAAGTCGAGGACTATGGCGCAAGAGGCAAATGATGCAGCTTCGGTGCTAGATATGGTTAAGCTTATTAGGTATGGCGACTGGTAGTGTTTTTATCTACTGCATACGGTTGAGCACAATTGTCGCTGTGTCCGGCTAACTATTTCCAATGCAGTGCTAATTAAAATAAGTGCTCTCTTACAGCGCCGAGGGACACGAAATTTACATCAGCAGAGAATGCGCAATGGTTTCCGGTACCATTCGGGCTATGCTGAGTGGTGCGCTTTTAAATTGCTCACTATAAGAAATTGACGTCTTACAACAATACGTGGTGCAGGCCAATTCACGGAGAGTAAGGGCGAGATCACGTTTCCAGACATCAGTGCACCCATCTTGGAAAAAGTGTCGCAATACATGTACTACAAGGTTCAATATTCGGATAGCACGTCGCGTTTGCCTGAGTTTGTGATCGAGCCTGAGATCGCCATGGAGTTGCTTATGGCCGCCAATTACCTCGACTGTTGAGCATCTATACTTCAATAGAGTTTAGTGTTTGTGTCTTTTGACAAAATGGCAGCTATTTTCTATTCATACAGACCCTTTAGACAAAATCATATGCTTCTCGCCAAACAGCGACGACGCGCACGGCTCGTCTTGCAGCAAACTATTTGCTTTGAAGTATGGTTTGGCTTCATCTATTACCCGCTGTCGTGTCTGCTCCTGCGAGACAAGGTGAAAATCGATATTGGCTTTGGGTCATTCCAAACTGACGACGACGATTGCTATAGCTTGTTGCGCTACAGTATAAATCAGCGTTATCTCGTGCCTTTCCTGTTATCTGCTTGATCGTGCTGATCCCAGCAGATATAGCACGATATTACTTGGGAACGCATGGCAACTTACGATCGCAAGTTTTCTCTCTCACAGTCTTTATGTTACTATCCGCGTGTCCGTTGCTCCCTGGACTTATCTACTTGAGCCTTTTTGCCGAACACCGCATTCCATTTGATGTTGTAGGAGGGTTATGCTTCGCCTTGCTGCTCGTTGCGGAGATTGCAGCTGGATTCGTCGTGCTACGCGGGCTACTTAGACAAGAGTTAGCACAATTTCTCAAGATGCGCGAGTACAACGATACCCAAAGCAGTCAAGACAGCGACTACGAGCGCGCTCGATTTTTGAATTAAGGCCTTATAATTTTACGATTCAATATTGCCAAAAAGTTATGGCAAAACGATTAAAGTAAAGGTCTAAAGAAACGTACAGACATTCCAAATTAGATTATAGGATCCTTTCCAAATCCGTTAAGTAGTACCCCCGTCACATAAACCCGAGCTTTCAACGTAAATCTATCTTTTTGTTAGTGAGGAGCCTTAGAAGAATATCGGTATCGATGAAAATTTTTGGGTTAACACAAATAAATATTGCATAGACAAAAAAAGCTCAAACTGCATAAACATGTGAGCAATAAGATAGCATATCTTATTGCACGCCTCCCCTCTGTGCAAGTGCTGTGTGACCCCGTCTCACCTGGCATCACTTTGTAGCCAACTCCAAGCCTTAGCGAATAGATTGCCCTTCGTAAGGTTCCCGGATAAAGCTCACGACCATTTCAAATCTGTCGAACTCACAGTATGCCTTGCACGAGATTTCTGCTGGCTTATATGGGCGGCTGCATTTGCAGCCCTCCTGCTGCTCAAATACGTCACAGCATTAAAGCTTTTCTAGCAGAGTCTATGCTCTAAGTCAGACAGCACAAGCTCTTGTGACTATGGCGGTAGCGCCTGCTGCTGAGTACTAGCTGCTGAATCTTATTACACTTTTTGAAAAAGACAATAAAAAGTATTCCATTGGTTAAACGAGGTTGAATTGGCCAATTGAGTGGTCGTTAGTACAGCCGATCAGTTGCTCAAGGTGCTTGTACTCTCTTGCTCAGGAGGTAAATCTATAGTATAAGCACGTCTCTTTGAAATTATCTCATCGGAGTGCTTCGTGTCCCAAAAGACATTGAGAGAGCTGTTAAAAAGCAATGTTTCTACCGAAAAATGTTTAGTTCCGCCACCAATCACGTCGAAGCAAGATAAACGGATACTTTTAAACGTATTCTTTTTTAAGAAATTGATGGCCCTCATTACTGAAGCGCCACTTTCCGGACAGTTCTCGTCGATGGTGTGAGTGTAGATCCGCCTAGTCTCCAGTAGTGGCAGGATCATCTACCGGGAAAAATAGAGATTTCTTTTGCAGGGGCGTGGCTGTTAAGCACCATGGAAATCAGCCCTTGGGAGATCGACAGCTATTAAAGGAGAAACTTGCGGTAGCAGATTATTCTACTGTAACACATGGTATATTTTTCTGGCATATAGTCATTACCGGCCAGCTGATCGATGTGCCAGCGGTTGAAAGAAGTAAATTAAGGTTTCACGAGCACTGTGTGTGTCACATTGTTTGGTGGTATGCCATATTGTGTGATATAAGTTAAGCGACGTTTCAAACATCGATTGAATGGCAGTACTTAGTAATTAAAAAGCAGTGCACGGTTTACTGACTACTGATCAATGAAGTAGTAGAAATAAATATGCCAAACGGCAATTGCTAAATATTACGCCGCCTAATTGTTTTCGATAAAAAAGGTCACAATTTCATTTCCAAACTCATATTATTTGTAGCTCTTGAAGTCGGACAAATAGCGATATGTGACTCTTAATTGCCTAAGCATAGAGCGAAGATCAGAGATATGAATTCACATTTCCTCTCAGCAAATGACATCTACTATTTGACCGCATTTGTAAACAATATACACACGAGGCAATCACGCAGCACAATATATTTATCGTTACAGATTTGAAGACCTAACAGCAGCTAAAGATCGTTGTGTATTTTCGCTCTGTTTGACATTCATGCTATAATTGCCGATAAGCATCAAAGAAAAGTTTCTAAGACATACACAAAATACATGCTTTTGTTTGAACGTCATTTGACGATATTGACTCATAGCCAATATAGGGATTTTAAAGGTTTATTTCGGGTTTGCGGCAAGTTTGAGGCCATAAGAACCGGTGACCTCGACAAATGTGTCGTTATGGAATAAAATTCGTCCTCGGCTGCTTTGTAAATTAGCAGTGGACTTCAAGCGAACCCCAAGAAAATGTTAGCCATCTCAGTTTCTAAGAGAATTCGAGGAAAATATTGCTCAGCAAATCAATTTCACAATATTAGCTATGGCTATATGGCTTAAGCTAAACATTTGTACGAACTATTGAAATGGACATGGAGTGGTTCTGCATGAGGATGCCTTAAATTGCAATACAGAGAGCTTCTACAGGCGCCTCCTCTATCTGCACGAGACGAAATGAGCCGATTTTAGCGGCTTGCGATGTCGAAAGCATCGCAAGCCGCTAAAATCGGCTCATAATAATCAATTAAATAAAATTAATTTTTAAATAAGTGTATAGCTCAGCTGGTTAGAGCACCGGACTTTTAATCCGATGGTCTTGGGTTCAAGTCCCAATATACTTTTTTAAGAGGATATACTTCAATTGGCAGAAAATATGTTTTGCAAACATAACGGTATCGGTTTAAATCCGATTATTTCCAAATCAAATATATAAGATAAAAAACTTTTATGTACTCATTGTAAATATAAATAAAGTAATTTAGTTATTTTATTATAAAATATAGTGAATAAATGGATATTAATTATAATATAAAATTTAATTTATTTATATAAATTTAACTTATTTATATAAATTTAGTTTTATATTTTTCAAAACTATAGAATTTTATTCTACAATCTCTTGGACTCGAACCAAGATTTTTTAGCTTAGAAGGCTAATACTCTACCAATTAAGTTAAGATTGTTTTTTATCTCGTTTTATTCCAGGTGTCTTATACGGTAGAAAAAAATGAAACAACCCCGTTCCTGGCAAGAACTTACTAACTACAAAAAGCGATTGGTGAGCATATAGTGCATCTTCTCGACATAGGCTCTATGTCTTCACACCTTGTACCTTAAAACGGCGATAAAAAACAAGTTAAAGCTTACCGACGCACTTCCGCTCTGGCTAGACTATCAGCTGGCGAATATCAGCAGAGTTGAATACCCTGTCACGAAAACAACTGCCCGACAGTCCCCAGAGTTACAAACCTAAGACCTATTATACATCCAACACTTCATATTGTACGTCAAACTTTATATATAGACCAACCGCTCTTTGAAGAAGACACCCTTCAATTACTATCTAACAAGTAATCTCTACTTATACGCATTAATCTATGGTCATTAGATCATCTCCTTTTTCTATACTAGCTAAGTGCTGCCTTCTAATCGATGTTCGAAACATCACTTGTTTACACAATAGGGTAGTACTTCCAGCAAGTGCGACATTTACTGGCCTTTTTAAAGCAAGCACAGCAACGCAAAAAGCAATAGCAATATTTGTGCGCGGAAACATGGGGCACTTCTTGCCAAATGCACCGACTTCTCGATTTGAGATCCGCATGTCTACGCGGCCTATACCGACCCTGTAGCTCGAGTAATTAGCCGCTCGACCCAGAACCGGAAGGTATTTGGTTCGATCCCATAGGATCCGAATTGAGGCAGCCGGAGATAGGTCACCAAAATGGACGAGCAGTCGCACTCGAGAGTGTGACTGCCCTCGCCTAATTGAGTAATGAAAGAGTCGGGTGGGTTGGACGGCCCACTGACCGAAAAAGCCTCATATTGTAATGAGGGGTACAAAACCCGGTCCCGATATGGGTCGGATAGCTTCCAGCATCCCGTAATAGAGACAGCTCAGTCCCAGCGCGTGGGTTCAGCTAGTCTAAATCTCTACGCGGCCTATACAATTTCATTTATGTCATAGTGCTGTCGACAAAAGCAAGCAGAATTCAAATAGCTTAATAGTCTTGCTGCTTGTTCCCGAATGACAACGACTGGATTTGCGGAAAGACACGCCATTTTGCTCAAGAATTATGCCCGTATTGCCAGTAATCTCCGGCAAGTCAAAGATGAAATCAAAGCTTACGGACTTTTAGCAGCCCTTCGGCTTTACGAAAAGCCGACGTTTGAGCAGTAGTTTGGATTTCAGGCAGGTCTGACAGACCCTCGTTCCCCAGGTACGCAGAGTTAAACAAATGTCGAACGTACTAACAAGCTCAGGCTTCGCATGACTACCACTAACTCTGTAACTGCTAATTTTTGACAAGTCAAGGTTAATGGACTTCCAAGAGTTTGCCAGTGTTAGCAGGCTTTGAAAAGGAAACGATGTGCGGTCAAGTATTTGACCTACTATGGCGATGGGTCATACAGGCCATGTCACTCATCTCTAATGCCAATATGCTGTTTAAAGCGAATTTGTTTGCCAAAGCGACCGCATTTTTGGGAATAAAGGGCTTCCAGACTCCCCGACTTAAGGGTTTGGAACCACGACTCGAGTCGGATCAATTTGATCCATTCTACCAAGAAGGTAATCCGTCTCAATGTGATGCAACTGCGATCGCTGTTAGCGGTGACCCCTCTTCATTGACATTTTTGCCTGCGGTGAATGATCGTACTAAGGGCTTTATATTGACATCCTTTTTGCAGGCAGATAGCGATCTATAATTTTATTAGTTCCATACACAGGGTTAAACAATGACTCCGGTGATAGTTATCCAAACCTATCAAAGAATATTCTACAAATTTGATCAGACTGTGATATATTTGACAAAGCTTGAGAACTACGGTTGTTGTATCGCAAAGAAAGCTCCTGTATTAAGAATTGATTTTGACAGATAAATGACTTTTCAGTCTGGTTTAACTTGAGGGTGGGCTCAGTCTGGATACGAATATACAACTTTAGTGGCCGTGGTATCACAGAAAGCAACGGAACAAATAAGCGCAAATTTTCAGCAAGCCAGTTTAAAATAACTGCATTTGCGAAATTTGCTGCGTGTTTTATGTCTGCGAAGCTTATTCACGTTTATATGCAAAAGATTTGGCGTTTAAAAAATTGCCTGATGCCCGTACACGAAGCCAACAACGCCCGTATCGCGCAACTACATATCGGATAATCGACAACAAAACGTATCCAACTTAAGTTTACAAGACCAACAGCAAGCAACTAGAAAACAGTAGCATTCTTTACAGAATCTATCAATCACACAAAGTAATCTCACGGCCTTGGAAAATGTGAACTATAGTAAAGATGATCTGTTTCACTCTTCACCGTATGCTTTAATGGCCTGGAGAGTTTTTCCTTACTACACATATTTACATAGATACTATAGAGAAGAGGGGGTCACTGAGATACAAAACCATACGTCTTTTTAAAGGGTTATACTGTGGGAATTGAACGTATATTAACTGTATGCACAAGTGCCGGAGGGATGAAAAAGCTATATATATGTTTTGTAGACTCCGGCACGTCGAAGAATTTTGCGCGTCGGAGCGCCCAATTGAGGCTTTAAGAAGTTGTCAGGCAACAAATGACTTTCGAATAGCAACGATCAAATGTGCCAAAAGTCAATACGCAGGGAAGAGTTCCGGACGTGCCGAGAATGTTGGTTAGGCTTGTACATTGCATAGCCACCGGGTTGGCGATCAGCGAGTGCTTTTCATGCGAACTACGTCACATGTAGTCACATGGTTTGCATCACACATAGGTTCCTTGTTGCCACTCATGCATACTGCGTCTCGCGCAGCTTTCCTCTCATCGCAGAACTTATCTCGTTAGACTTGAAAGTACTTGTACTTGTCCAAACGGCAAAAGTAGGCCTAGCCGCAAATCCATTGCAATCATACCACGGGATTGTGTTTAATGTGCAGGTATTTTGTGCGAGCTGAATGCAAGAACTCACCAAACTTACTTGCCAATAGTTTGAAATTTTTTAATCTCTTTGCTTGGACGCAATAGCCTACGCGGGTTTGAGGTGCATTGGCTCCTGAGGCGAGGCCCTGATCATGGGTAGACAAGCTGTTAAGCAAGCCGTCAGCGAGTGGTCAAGTTTGTAGTCCAAGTAAGTATACAACATATGGTCGAGTTATATGACCAATCCAACGCCTAGCAAGGGATTGACCAAGCGGCTTCCGGACGGTCGAGTGAGTGGTCCAAATAACGTTGGTGGCGAAAGAGCGCGAGATTGCAAGGCGAAGAGATACGGGGAGAGGCGAGGTGATACAAGGAAGGTAATTAGTTGCTAGAGCAACGTAAGAAGATTTCTTGCTCAGAGGAAGGCAGAAAATCAGCGAATATATTATGTAGGTTTGGGAGAAAGTGAATGCATCCCATGTCCTATGCTTCTTGACCATCCGGTTGGTATAGACCACACTCGTGTGGTCTGAATGAAATCGTGTACAAAGGCAGTAAGAGCGTAAGTGTACATTAAAACCTATTTGGGGACAAAACATGCTTTAAAATCCAATATCAATTACATTGTGGCTCAGCCACTGATGGAAAGCTTTCAAAAAACTTACTATCGATCCTAGAGAATGCAAATTTGGTAGCAATATCACCCTGTACTATTTACTCAGTGGTGAAATTAGTAATACACTGTCGAATTTTACAATGTACACCCAAAACTTGAGGTATAGAATGACAAGTTTAAGAAACGTAAAGCTTGTCATTCTCACGTACATCATGAAAGAATGCGACACAACCAGGACACTGTGACTGAGATATAGCTTTTGCCGTTTGAAGGTGCAACAGTATGAGAGATAGTCAAGACACTACTGTATAGGCCAACAAAATTTTGTTTGTCTTAATTGTCCGTCCCACGTATGGACTGATCATTCAACTCGATACCGGCTGGGAAAAAAATGGAACTACTCAACAAGTATTCCTTTTAAGCAAGCTCTAATTGGAAAGTACCAGCGGTGCGCGAAGACGTTTTTACCACCCAAAGATACGAGAATTGTGTGCACATACACGGGAAGGTACGCTATCACTGGGTAATTACGCTTTAGTTTGAAGTGGAAGCAGCTTGGATTCAAGACATAACGTGTACCTTCTTTCGGCAAAGTACATGATGTAAGCGTATCAGCTGCATCGGACACAGGACAATCGCGAACTGGTTAAATTTCTAGTATACATACGTTGGAACTATATATTTGATGTATTTCCAAATGAAAACCAACGCGACTACTGCACGCAGCACCACGGCTATCTAACGCACGTTAGACGTTGTTTGTATAGCTTTCGACAATTGCATGAAAACTTAAGCGCCAAGACGCCAGTCCAAAAGTCAGACACAGCCACTTAGGCAAGGGATACGCCGTCGTCAGGATTGAGTGCGGCAACAACGTTTCTGTCAAGGAGCCATGTTGCTAAGACGCTGACGTAGCGTATCGGATGGTGAAGTTGTCGGAGGAGAAGCTCACTGATGAGTCCAAAACCCGAGGTTTTGAACGGGCCACGTCCAATCACTAATGGTATATCCCGATCGCCTGGCAATGCTGATGTAGAACGATTGAACTGCTTAGTCATACACCAACTTAACTAAACTATTCTTTGATGTGTGAATCCGCGGACAACACATTTTGCTGATTCAGGTTACAAAATGTAGCCATTGCACCTGCAAGACTTTACGATCCCTAATGCAAAACTGGCGCCTCCCAATTTGACCATAGGCTTTGAGCGGTCTTGAGTGCGGTAAGTAGCTGTGATGGTAAGCAACTGGCAAATTGTATGACATTTTTTGGAAAGACCCACTGAAGATTTTACGCTTAAATGATTTGTCCATGGCGGTTCAGATTCCAGAGGTATCTGCTTCATATGGATGCGTGTCGGTATATATACCGATAGGGTGCCTGTCGTGACACCAGTTTTTTTCAACTCTTTTATAGAGGAAGCCAGCTTTTAACACAAAAATTTGTAACGGCCCGTTACAAATACACGCGGTGTGCCGACTTAATTACCTTCGCTGATTCAAAAGCGAATGTAGCGGCAAATAATTTGGCGAGGTATGATTGAGAACATTAAAATCAGAAATGTTTTTCTTCTTGAAATGCCTCAGCCGGTACTCAATTATTTCAAACTTATGTCGGATCTACTAAATTCATCTCAAAACTCAATTTGCAAGCTAAGATGGTGCGCGTGGCGGTAGTGGGGTGCGCCCACGGAATGCTAGATGACATCTACGCGACTGTCAAGTTTGTCAACCAGATGCATCCAGAAAACCCAGTTCGGTTGTTGTTATGCTGTGGTGACTTTGAATGCATGCGCAACACGCGCGATTTGGCGACATTGGCCTGTCCACCAAAGTACCGCGCGATGCACGCCTTTCATCGCTATTACAAAAAGGAGAAGACAGCGCCTGTGCTTACTCTATTCGTTGGTGGCAACCACGAAGCATCAGGCTATCTTCAAGAGCTGCATTACGGGGGATGGGTGGCTCCAAACATGTTTTTCCTTGGTGCGGCTGGTGTCATTAACGTGGCAGGACTGCGCATTGCTGGTTTGTCGGGTATATACAAGCAACAACACTACACAGCAGGACACTTTGAGTCGCAGCCGTTTGACAACAACACTATGCGTAGTGTGTATCACATCCGCGAGCTCGAGGTATTTCAGCTCTCGCATGTGCAGCAGATCGATAAGTCTCAACTCAACGTGTTCTTATCGCATGACTGGCCCCGAGGAATCGAGCAACACGGCAATGTTTTGCAACTGCTGCATCGTAAGCCTTTTTTTGAGCAAGAGGTAAGGACTAATTCATTAGGGAGTCCAGCTGGGGAGTTTTTAATGTATCAGCTGCGTCCGCGGTACTGGTTTGCAGCTCACCTGCACGTTAAGTTTGCTGCCATTGTCGTGCATCCGGTTCAAGCAAGTAGCACATCGCACCAGACGACTAGCAAGGATACTCACACAGAGAAAATACTTGAAGATCGTGACCAGCATTTGACTACCAAGTCTTTACCGCAGCCAGCGATCACCAAGTTTCTAGCTCTCGATAAGTGTCTTCCGCGGCGAGAGTTTATGCAAATTCTGGACTTGCCTAGCTCCTGGAATGCCGCAAAGCCTCTTGCTGCAAATTTACAAAAGGGTGTCTCGAGTGAACAGATGAGCGACACGACACAGGATTCTTCCCAATCAAGCGATGAAAACATGATAGAGCCGCCCAAAATTATGTTTGATCTCGAGTGGCTTGCAATCTTGCGTGCAACTCACCATCTTGCTTCATCGAACAAGTTCGCACCGCGTGTGCCCCAGGAGGAAATGAAAATTGAACGAGAGGACATTGAGTGGGTAAAGAAGCGCTTACAGGAGTTTGTTGCAGAAAAGAAGCTCGACAAGATTGAGGGCGAGTGGATCACAGACTTTGTAAAGACGGCGCCGGGCTATGGTGAAGAAGAAAGTCCCGTGCTTGTGATGGGCAACCCGCAGACTGATCTTTTGTTGGAACTGTTGAAACTTCCACATGTTGTGACTGCGCCGTTTGTTGGCGAAGGCGCTGTCAAAGATCCAAATGCGATCGATCTAGACGATGACGATGAAGACGATGTTAGAGAGGGTGTCGACGATGCCAAGCTAATGGACAAGGAAGTCACAGCATGTACGATGGTAGAACAACCAATCCAGTTCCTTTAAATGTACGGCTTAACGTGAAAAATATCTTACACTTAACATGTTTAAAAAAATCAATTTAGTTGCCGTGTATACAGATTTTCTGTTATCGAACACAATCCATGAAGACTTGGGTGCGTGAGGCGGCAAAGCGTACGCGACAGCCGCACTTTGGACCAGCTCTTATCTACGAAGTGGATCAGGCATTACTGTATCTCTTCCGTACAATGTTAATACCTAGCCTTTGCCGTTTTTGTTCACAAAAGTTACTATTTGTAGTGATCCAGCTTTGCAGTCAGCATTCGTGCAGCTGGAATGCGATGAAGAGACCCGAGCGTTCCTTAACGTACACAGATTGTAGTAGCCAACACTATGTATGCGTCCCATTCTAACGCAATTTGCTTCTTGCATTCGCTGGCAGACGTGCACGGGGGGATGTTTGTGGGAGTCATTAAGCTCCACTTTTCTTGGAATCTTTTACTCGTTGACAGACGCGAATGGCATTTTGGGGCGTATGTGAGCATGCCGCCTGGCATAAAAGCGACGTGTTCCAATGGACATGTTGCAGCTCACCATCCTGACTACTCTTGTCTTCTATGTTTGAATGCTTGGCTCAGGTGGCCAGATGTTTGTACTATCTCGAATTCAAGTGCAGCGTCTCCTTCAATGTGAGACTTTGATAAAAGGCACGAGGTCCCTCCTTGACATTGGAGCAGGCGATGGAAATGTGACGGCATCTTTAGCGTCTCTCGTAGACCAAGTTACCACAACCGAGGCTTCGGCGCCCATGGTGGCTAGTCTAAACGCACGGGGCTACAACAGCGTACAAACGTGTGACTTACAGCACGAGTTTGTGCAGTCGCGCAAACCTTACAATATTATCAGGTTTGTCGTTGCGTCATTATTGGGATTCTTATATGCACTTGTTTTTTTTTTAAACCGTACAACGTTGCAATGCGTGTGTTCATTGGACATGGATCAAACTCTTTTGCTGCGCATAAATTTAGCCTGCTAAACGTATTAGATCGAGCGGACAAGCCACTTACGATGCTTCGATCGATTCGCGCGATGTTAGAGCCACAAAATGGTCTTTTTCTGTTGGCTGTAGTAATGCCATTTGCAGCGTTTGTGGAACAAGGCACACAGCGCGTGGCGCCAACTGAAATGCTGCCATTAAGAGGTGGACTTTGCGCTGAAGGGGCATCGTTCGAGGTCGCGGCCAGTCTTCTCTTGCGCAACGTGCTGCTGCCAGCCGGATTTAAGCTTCGTCATTTCAGTCGTGTGCCTTATCTGTGCCGTGGGGATATCCAGCAGCCATACTATGTGCTGTCGGACGCAATCTTTGTGCTGGAAATCGACGAGCAGAGGAAGCAGGATGGTGTTGCCGACACTACTAATTGTTCATCTTGATCCAAAGTGTTGCTGCGCACATGCTGACTCTTAATTGGCGAGCTTCATGAAACGTTCGCTTCTTTGGTGTCCAGAATCCTGGTAACAGTATAATGCTTGGCGGCGCAGGCAAGTTGGTATAGATGATAATCTACAAACACTAGCGAAATGAGCAATGCTCAACAACACTAATTAGGAGCATAATTTGTGTCTTCCGAAGCTGCTTGTAGTATTGAGGCTCAACCCTCTCAATGCTAAATTGACTGAGACATCTACGACCTTAAAAAAATATTTAATGGCAGATGTTTTTTCCAAGTCAAAATTTGTGTCGGGTGTAATCTGTGTAACAAATGTTCAGTTTCGGGAAGCGGGCACTTCTCTTCCCCACAACTCCTTTTGTAGAGTAGTGTAAAAGAAGGACGTGTCGACACTATTTGACATGGCGCCTCTACCTGAAGTGTGTGCGCCGACATCGCTTAACCACCAAAATACCTCCATTGTGAAGACGAAAATTGTGGACGAGCTTCATGAGACGCAAGAACCGCAGAGCGAAGCTGCGTGCGAGGCAGACATCAACGTAGAAATTTCAAAGCTGAAAACCGACAATGACACCACCACGGACTCCGCTACACAGCAAGAGATCAAAGTTGCGGAGAATCAGGAGACAAACATGAAGCACGTGCGCTTTGATGTTGCAGATGTGGTGGAGTTCGAACCAACCATGTGGACAGCCACAGTCTCTTCCGAGGGCGTGCCGGTGAGTTTAGCGCTCTCATTTATCGAGGTGACAAAAGAATCTGACGTTTTCATTGTTTCTTGTGTAGCTTGGCATGTCTGTAGACGTGCGCTGTCGGATTAAGCACTCATTAGATGCATATGAAAACGAGCGTATGTCGTTGCGTTCTGATCGTCAAGTGTACATGGAATTGGGATACCTTGAGCCAGAAGAGAGATTAGACATCTTAGAAAACGCCGGCCATTCTATCTCAATTATTAGCCGTATTGAGCGGGAGACGCTTCGTATTAATCGTGAACGATGGGAGTCAAATGAATACGATCTCATGTACCAATACGGATTAGGTGAGGTACCATTGATGATGGACAGCGATATGGAGATGGTGCAACAAGACGATGGAGACGACATAATGCACGTTGACGATTGCAGTGACGTCGACTATTTATATGGACCCGACGTCCGAAATTATGTCACGGACTCGGAGATACGTTTTGTCATGGAAAATATGGACGCTTACGACGCCATTAACACATGTCCACACGACGATTTAAGTATCGTTTGCACCTCGGATTGTATACTTGGTGATGACGAGAGCTCAGACGAGAACAACGAGTTGCCGTACGCCATTGACTCGTTTGATTGTCCTCTTAGCTGCAGTTTATCAGAAATGGGTTCATCGCCGTCCGACGTGTCGAGCACTTCAGACTGCATGCTGTTAACTACAGCAAACACAAGCTACGCTTTATACGCCACGACTACAGCCAAAATGAAGAGTTCAAAAGTAGGCATCGGTTCAGTCGAGGCCGCATCTGTCGCAGCAACGTAACGCGTGTGCCACGGATTTAGTTTGTCTGCGCTGCGTCTTTTAAGCCGCCTGGAACGAGTAAATCGTCAGCACGTTGTCAGTATTAAGTAAGCAGAATTGTTTGTGAATAGCAATAAACGTGGACTTGTTTGAACATGTCTTGATTAGCTCTTTACTTTTATATGTAATAGTAAGTAGTGTTTCGTACCGCTGATAACCACTAAATTGTTAAGTATCTATAGATCAGCAAAACGATGATAATTACTCATATTTAACGGCAATCTTTCCGTGCCTTCACGCCATTGACTTCGTATCGGCATCATGGTGCTTGCGCGTATTTCTACGCGTTCACTCCGGTGCCCGCGCACTCTTGCAGCACGGTATCTATCCAATTCGACGCAATTGGACCCAAGTGTTCCGCACTACGATGTCGTTGTCGTAGGCGGTGGTCTTGTGGGCTCTGCTTTAGCTTGTCAGCTCAAAAGCCATCCCGTGTTCAATGGCAAGAATATTGCTGTCATTGAATCTGCGGCACCCCCCGACGCATCGTCTGATGAGGAAGATTCACCCGATCTTCGTGTTTTCACAATCACACCTGCCAGTCAAAAACTATTAGAAAGCGCCGGCGCTTGGAACCTTATTGCCGATGGTCACAAGACTGTGTTTAAAAATATGCAGGCCTGGGACGCTATGGGCGATGGCTTTATTCGCTTCGATGCTAACAAATTAGGCAAACAGGCGCTTGGTCACGTGGTTGAGCACCGTGTTCTGGTACGTGCACTACACGACCGTATGAAGCAGTTAGCCGCTGACACAGATGACAGCGCTCCGCTCAAGCTCTACTGTCCCGCTCAGGTCAAGCACTTTCAGCGTCCAACTATCGTGTCTGGAATTTCTTCGATTGGTCTTGAAGATGACCAGCGCTTAAAAGCCGACCTTGTGGTAGCTGCAGACGGAGGCAATTCCGTCATCCGGACCCTCTCGGCGCTTGGTACTTGGGGCTGGGACTACGATCAACAAGCGGTTGTAGCGACTGTCAAAACCGATCGTGCGAATGAAACAGCCTGGCAACGTTTCTATCCTACAGGTCCCGTGGCTTTACTGCCCATGCGCGATGGATACTCATCGGTGGTGTGGTCATGCTCTGCGAATATGGCCAAGGAGCTCACAGGGCTCAGTCCTGACGAGTTTGTGACGCGCCTGAATGCTGCATTTTCTGCTCCACCAATTTCTCCTGTACCTCCAGAGTTCCCGGGTATCCCAATTCTTTCCGACTTGGTCAAGGGCGTGCATAACGCCGCCAACACCATCATGTCGGCTGCGGCCCTTACAGATCCATTTTTCGCACCACCTAAGTCCGTCGCTGCAATAGGTTGCCGTTATGCTTTTCCACTCAAGTTGAAGCACGCTACGAAGTACATCAAGCCTGGTGTTGCTCTTGTGGGTGACTCTGCTCACACGATCCATCCATTGGCCGGTCAAGGTTTAAATCTTGGACTAGGGGACGTTTATGCGTTGAGCAATCTCCTCGTTGAAGGCGTTAAATGTGGTGAGAACCTTTCAAGCGAGTATTTTCTACAGCAGTACGAAGACGAACGTTTGAAGGCAAACATCACCATGCAACTGGCTATGGATGGATTTAAGCGATTGTTCGGTCCGACTCCCGATGCAGTATCTGTGGCACGCAACGTAGGTATGGGTACGCTCAACGCTGTAGAGCCACTCAAGAACCACATCATGAAGTATGCCATGGGACTGTAGTCTTTGCCAATAAAGCAAGAACACGTACGATTACTGCCACATTTCTCTTGCTTAATGTCAAGTCTTATCGTCTACAATTCACAACCTATATTTTGTGTGGCTGGAAATAGGTGTCGATTGACCTCAAAGATAGAAATATCCCCAATGCCAGGAGTAGCCTCTGTATCGTCTTCGATGCAAGTAGTGCCTTCCAATAGTGCCACCATATGAGTATCGACGATTGTAGCATACGAATCAAGTCCCGGCGTGGCCTTTAAGTTGACAGCCTTATAAAACACTAGAGAAAATAGATACGTAACGACGATCATTGCCGGTACTGCCACTGCCCAATGTTTGGAAGGAAAGTAGGTAAATCCATATGCTGTCAACGTTGTTTCAGGCACGTACGCCCATACGAAGAAGAGTACTAGATATTAAATAGTCGTTAGTTCATTCATTGCACATCAAAGACGCGAACGCACCGTAAAAAAGAGCAGAAGCCAACCAGCCTGCAAAGCCAAAGAGCTCCATTCGCATGGCATGCAACCGCTGCATTTCCTTAAACGACATTTGAGTCGATGCTGAAGAAACAAGTCGAGCCTTTAATGCTTTATGGTAAGTTTGAGATGCATCTGAAGCTGTGCTCGAAGACATTGCTGAAGCATTCGCAAACTTTCTTATGTGTGAAGACAAGAAGTAATGAATAAGTGTTTTCGCAAATGTGGTCTCACCTTCCAATACTTTTTTTGTATGCGGAGAGGTGACATACAAAAAAAATTAATGTCCTAGGAAGATAATGATTGTGCACTTAATAGGTTGTCCGACGTAAAAATGTTTATTATATGGTACCATCCTGGGTTTCGACTTCCGAACGTGCCATTGGACCAAAACGTTCCTCTATTTCGGAAGGCTGCACCTCCAACAATGTATGCGACTGCTAGTAAGGCTGCGTATTTGCCGTGGTCGGCAAGGCCCGCCAGATAGCCCCCTAGGCAAGACTTTAGAAGAACCACCCACTTCACCGCGGTAGGGTGCGCTCGCCAATCATTCTGCTCGCCCAGTGGTCTGCACACACCTCCGTCTTTGAGCGATGGATATGAAGAGAGCGCCGCGAGTGAGCAAGTTGAAGTCGTGGAGTTTAAAAGACTTGGTGTCTTAATACTTGCACGATACAAAATGGCTGCTGAATGAGAAAAAATGGCATTTTGATATTTCAAGTTGAGTTTGTCATTTAAATATGCTAAAGCAGTTTTCCTCAACTGTTTTTTAATCAATAGTGCGTGTGCTTCTTTGCACAACATAATCTCATAAGCAGAAGAGACTTAGCTACATATATATCCGCTTGTTATGCTAAAGAAATACTAACACACCCATAGACTCTTTAAGCTGTATAAAGACCTCGGTTAAGTGAGTTTAAAAGCGTAGGCACCGGGTCGTACAAAGGCGCAGCGACTGGAGGCCGATTGATCAGATGGGCTAAAATTTACCTCTGCGCACGGTCTTTGTCTCGAGGTGCGCAAGCTGAGTGCATGCTTCGCGATGCTCGAGGATCGAGGTCCGCTTGGAGATCTTGAAGGCACGGAATATAATGCTTGACTTAACAAAGGTAGACGCGGGATCCAGTACATGGTTTAACACGCAGACGAGCCAACTCCCAAGATGTGTCTGTCAGACGTCGGTCGCCGCTTGGGTTAGAGGCGCTGGAGACACGAGTCGAGACCATCTTGACGTCTCTGTTAAACTATTTCTTACGGAAACGTAATGTTGTGACAATAAGTTACAGGATGAGATCGCGCTTGCAATCGACTCCGAGTCTTAAGCCACGCAAACTCGCATTCGACGACAAGTCTTGAGCCAAGCAAACTCGTGCCTCTCTATCGCAAATCGTCTTTTGCAAGCTTTCGAGAAGTGTGAGCACTGCTTTTGTACCCAAAATCAAGAAGATTTTGTTATTTTATGAGGCGTACGTACCACCGGTACGGCTCTCACTGCAACTACTGAGCCTCCCTTTTTTCTAGCGTTCCCACAAAAATATTCCGGCAGAGCTAATAGACTGGCACTTAGAAATACCTATTAATCACGCTGGTCATTTACCATGCCCATCCATACTTCCAATGTAGCTTTTGGGAAAATCACAGCCTCGTCAAACACGAGCTTATAGCTTTCTCGCATACTCAGTGTCAAGCCAGACAGATCTGTCATGACTATACCTTGTACGTTTGTTCCTTTGTGATATCTGTGTTGGTAAGCTTTGGCTTATAGAGTACATGAGATAGGTCGAGAAACGGACACGGAGTATGTGGGGTGTGCAGTGGAACACTAGCTGCTTGCAAACACGCAATGTGCAACGCATATGCATACAAGAGTGTGGCTTAGGTTGCTGCGGTTTATGTAGATGAGATGTAGTCGATCAGGAGTTTTGAGTCTTGTTAATTAGAAAATGATACTCACCAATGCACGCGACGTTAGCGCTCTATAAGTGACTTAATCGTCATCCGGTAGCATTGGGTTTTCACGCCGAGATGCCTGGTTCAGGAAATTACCCCAATTGTAATCACTTCTCAGCTTTTAATACTCTAATACAATGCTTAAAAAATTCGCTCGGACATTATTGTTATCATACTTACACATGCTAACTCTGCAATTCTACACTCCATTAGCACAAAATATTCCGTGCAAGGCAAAAATGGATCAAATTAATTTAAGTTCGGCTCGTGTCCTAAGTATGTTGCCGGTTTCAGAACTTAACGATTCACAAGGTGCGGTCAACATATTAGCCAAATGACCTGGGATCTGTCTTTAAAAAAGTTGTGAATTAGCGTGTAATAAGTTCCGTGAAATGTCATGACTCACCGCGGTGATGTCTGATATACAGATTGACCGGAGGAGTTCGAAATCTTGATAAGGGACAGCGTAATATTGCTACGTGAACTTGCGTGTGTAATGGTACTATGGCATATATCACGTGATGTCATGGATATCAATATAAGCATAAACTCGTTACATAGGGCTTTCAAAAAAGCAGCACATCGTGTACTAACCAATGCTTACTGCATATTAATGTGATTGGTGATAGTTGTACAAAAGTACCACACAGGGGCTTAGAGATGATCCCGAATAAAGTTAACTTAAAAGTCAAGATGTACACATGCCTTGGTAGTAAGACTTATACTAATCCTTGTAGTCAGAATTAAGCGATCTGCCACTTATATTTGTATTAAGTATAGAAAGGATGTCAGAAACCTGAACTTACACTTCTTTTTCAGCAAAAACTCCAGCATCGATGTTTGTAACTTTGCATAAGCCAGTGTAATTTCG
Source organism: Plasmopara muralis (assembly GCA_003676415.1). Taxonomy (NCBI): domain Eukaryota; phylum Oomycota; class Peronosporomycetes; order Peronosporales; family Peronosporaceae; genus Plasmopara; species Plasmopara muralis. Next base: position 141,003 of record RCHQ01000082.1, on the reverse strand, counting down.
TGCTATTTTGATTGCACCGAATATTATACTATATCGTATGCCGCCGTAAGGAGCACTTTACTGCGTTACAACCACGCGCTAAGACAATGTTCTAGTATTATAACTAAGTAGTTGTGAGTAGTACGCAGAGGCACCGTCAGGGATTGTGTGTGGACTATATACTGATTTTAATAGGACTGTCGAAGACTACTATCTGATGGTAAAAATTTCTCTTCCTCTGCGTGGTTTTGACAGATACGTCGTAAAACAGGCATTATAAACGCAAACTGGCTTCCTGTCTGGAATGCAAACCTCAAACCGAATAGCCAAATCTCCGACACTGAAATCTTGTACCTCCTACCTGTCTATTTTGTGTAAGGTGCTGAGTGACTCATCACACCTAATGGAATTCGTGGTCAAATCTTTGCATACGCGTATGGTTGTCTACCTTAATTTCTGTGAATCGTCAAGACAAATAGAATAACCTTCCCGAATATTTTGAGAGCGCGTGTGCACAGCTCGTGACGCTAATGCACAGAAGTCCCGGGCGCAGATAAACTTCACTATTAGGGTGCTTTACAAAAATCGTAGCTATAAGGCAGAGCTTGCCAAGGTCAATGTCATTGTAAACTGGCTAATCTTATCGAGTCAAAAGACTGAAAAAAGGCCTGGCCTGGCCAATTACTTACGTTAGCATAGTGTGTATTATGTCTCGATAAAAAGTCCACTATCCACTGTTTTAAAAATGTTTTTTTGAGACCCAAACCTAAAAGATGTTTATTGAAGTCAAGTGAAGCCTGTTATGAGTGCCGATACTGGCCTTGCCAGATTCAGAACGACCGCTTAGTGTCTTCTGTGACGCGTCAGATGTTCCATCGATAGCTCACTGCCATAAGCAAATGTAGAGAGGGAGATTAAGTGATTGCATTCTAGAACTCGCAGCTCATTGCTATTGAGAAAAATTATTTTGACCATGCACAGAGCTACGTGCGATGGAGATCGGTCTTGTTAAGCTCAGGACGGACCAGTCGAGCTTTGAACCCCTCGTGACCTATTCAGATCATGCATCACTACACACCTCGATGCAGAGAGTGAGCAGGTAGCTCATCTTCCTTATGGACAAAATGAGGCTAGGAGAGCAAATTGCTTTAGTAAATTCGTGATCGCGTCGCCCAGACTATTAGCTAGCTCAGATTACAACAATTGCCTAGCCTGTAGTAAATTTAGCGATTGCTGTAATTGTGCAATAGATTCTGCTGAGGGTTCTGAGGAGCGATAGTTTAAAATTCATGACAAGAAAGGTTCGACGTAGTTAAGATTTAGATAATTGCTCGTTACAAAAGAAGCTAGGCCGTTGCAATGTAGCACTGATCAAATGCACCATTCACGTGAAGTTGTTCATCGCGAATATCGTCTTCTATATAAAATTTATAATACATCGCTCGACGGACATGTCGGTCGAAAGACGACTTAAGGCTTGGGAAGCACCCACTATTGCTAGTGGTAGCCAAAGTGTTTAATCGAGACTGCACATATGTGCGCACGTGTGAAGCGTACCTTTCGCCACGTGCGGCCTGCGACTGCCATTGTGCTATTATCGACGTATTAATTCATATACATGGCTCGGCCAGCCGAGATAATTGGCTGGCATTTCTGGTTTTGTAAAGTTTGTTGACCGACTGACCAAAAAGGTTCATATAGTGAAATTATTATCTTTGCAAGATTAGAGTGCACTTCGTTGGTTCACTTCGTATACCCCCTTCTCGACAGACACGAATCCGCTCATTTTTCCTGTTCCCGTAGCCATAGGAATGGATGTTACTTTGATCAGCACCGCTCGAGTCAATTCAAACTATACCCGAGTCAGCAATTCTCCTTTAGGATGATCAACCGCCCATCAAAGGCATTGTGAGGTGTGATCACATCTGTGGCTGTATTTCTCGTAATAAGTAAATTGGCTCTTCCATCGCAGCTACCTGCACTTTATATAAAGTAGTCCCTTGACTTGTCTAAAGAGTGGCTTCAGTAATGAAGAGCGTCAATTTTCCTATCTAATGGAGGCATTCAGGGAATATGAGCACTGAGGGATTTTATTGTTTGCCCGAAACAACATTGATCTCAATTGTTCCTTTACGTGTGATCAGGGCACGAAACATTCAAATGAGTGGCTTCACAAGTGAGTGACCATGCGCATTACATCATCCGTGGTCAAGGCCGCCCTGAAGGCCATCCCAACCTTGTTAGTTCAATTCGTTCAGGATAAAAATGTTTCTCACGGCTTGCAGACTTTCAGATTCTTGTATTGCAATGTTTCTGCCGCTCTTCAAGACTAAAATTAGTCATGTAAGAACATGTGTTTATTAATTTTTAGATGAAGACATTGTGCTTGAGCTTGTTAGTCTATCTAAAATACAGCAATTTATTCAAAATTGCCTTTATTTGTGTAGTCCATCAACCGGATAATTTGAAATGACATGACAATCCAACTGCATATTTACTGATTGTCATGTGCTGACGAAGTACGCCAATCCATGCATAATCGTTCCTTGGCAAAGTCCGCGATTCCTATCTGACCGCACATGTATCTGCCAAGATTGACTCTATTCTAAAACGCGAAACATCTCTCTATTCCCTACGCCAGTATAGGTATCCGAGGCTCAGGGATCACTTCCTTCTTCTTAATGACTTGGAAGGTCCACAGCACGAACCATACACAAACTGCTTGAAGAATGTTCATGTAGCTAATACTCACCTTCATTGACTCGCATCTAATTCCGTTGGCACACTGGAGCTCATGGGACTCTTTCGCTGTGTGCATGACCGCCATAAAAATTTGTGCAGCGACGACTGTCAGGGACAGCATCTCGGTCATAAACAGGATTTTGCGAATTTTGGCCGAGTGCTCTTTTACTGGCTTAAAAGGCCTTGAGATCTTGTCCTCTTCGTTTTCGGCTGGGAGTCCCATGTCGTACGAGTAGTTAATAACTCGATCGGTAATTTTCGTAGACACGTGTAGTCTCCTTTCGCGTTCGTACGACCGCAGGCGCGACAACACACGCAGTCCATATGTCAAAAAGACTGTGCTGATGATAGTTAACATCACGGCACTCCATAGCAAGTGAAGGTACGTGAAACCTGTGCGAGAGAAGCCTTTAGACAAGAAGAGAGAGGCATTATAGAGGATGTAGAATCCCCAGACATTTGCAATGGCAATTTTTTCCAAACAAACGAGTTGAGTTGGCTTGTCGTCCATAGCAGCCCAATTGCAAATAATCATGGCCCAGTACCCAAGAGTATAAATACTGACATTGTAACCCCGGCATTTAGTAAAAACACGAATGGGCATCTCAAGGGTCAAGCTTCAACTTACTACACAGAATAGAGGGCAGCAGTGATCGAGTCGGACATGAAGCTGGTGATGGGACGAGGAATGATGTGGCCATAGCTTTTGGGATCGGCACCGCACAATACCAATGCCAATGATGCGTAGCAACAGAGGAGAAAATTGTGTTGCTGAAATTCGGAAGACTCGTGCTTGATTGACCGACAGTACATAACGGTGCTTGCAATTGTCGTCACGCCACCGAGAGCGATATAGATAATTTGTGTGTAGACATACGCATGTGGGTCGTACGAGGCCAGCGTGCGCACGCAGCCGTCATCTATGAGGGCGAGGCCATACTCACAGGTCTGGTCCGTGATTTGACGCATGGCCAAGCCTTATGGACTAGCGAGTTGCTAAGTGAACTCAGCATCTCGTTTTCATCCGAAGAACGACGAGCGGAGGGTTGCAGAGTGATTGTCGATTAAACGCAAATCTTGACCCCATCCGGAGAGCGAAAGGCTCCAATACAATTGTATATACTAGAGCGTTACAACTGCTTCTACGTGAGGAAGTCGTTCCAACAAGGCGATCGTGATGTAACACCACGTGGGGGGGACGATGGTACAGTATACAAAGAAAATACCAGACAGCGAAATTTGATGAAGTCGGTGTGTCATTCCGAAAACTTCACCTCTTTACTTCCATGTTCTCCAAATTATCAAGTTGACAAATTTGATCTTCGATAAATAGACGAATTTTAGAATATTATGTCTCTTGGTCGTATCTAACAAATGGATGCTTTTTGGTCTGGCTTTAATCTAGGCACCTAATCAGCTAAGCTGTGACAGTAAATGTGAATAATTAATTTTGTGCCTTATTTCTAGCTAACTGCATAGAGCGGTGCCGGGTATCTTTCCTACAGCAAATAAAATGATATGGAAGTCATACAAAAACTAAAATTTCCAGGGTAAAATTGCACGTAGGCAATAAATTCGTTTCTTCAAGCGCGTTGTGTCGCTGCCTGATATTTTTTGTGGAACCAATCTGCAATGTAGGCAAAGGGCGCTTCCACTCCCGTATTTTGTTGCTAGACATAAAAACATGCAGCATGATGACTATTGTAGCTGTGAAGCATTGTTTTCATCAGATCAATTACCGCAGAGCACTCAAAGTACTTCAGATCATTGCGCTTCGCAAAGTCCTCGGCCTCTTTGGTGGTAATGGCGTCTCGATTATTGTAGCGAAGGTCCGTCTTGTTGGCCACCAAAACACCTGATCATTGAAAGAAGAGTTTTAAAAACTGCAGTTTAAGAAGCGCAACACATTTCAAACCAGGAATGTTGTGGTTTGGCGATGCATCTCGAACATCCTGGTACCACTTGCTACAGGACTTGAAGGACTCTTTATTGTTCACATCGAACACAACGAGGGCCATTGATGCACCCTTATACTGAAACATACCACATTATTTAACGCCTTCTTCTTTCAGCATTTATCCGAGAAAAAATTCTTACATGGACAGTGCCGAAATCAAGCTGGTTAAAAATACTTTGACCGGCGCAATCAAAGAGGTAAAGCTCCACTACGACGTTCGTATCTACGATCGGAAGACTTTTCGTCGACAGCTCCACGTCTGATGTCTACAAAGGTTGCATTTAATCATATTAAGAAACTTCGCATTTATGTCAAGCGCACCATGACGTAATTCTTCGGAAATTCGTGACCATTGCTCTTGAAAACCTGTAGTAGGGCCGTCTTACCCACGGTAGCTTCCCCGACGATAGCCACCTTGCAGCGCAATACCGTCTGCCGTCATACAGTTGCAGCTCACTTTAAATAATATTAACTCGACTTGGTTAAATGTCAGTGGCTCTCACCGTGCTCTTGTGAGTCGTTTCCATACTGCGCAGTCCCGACATTTTGACCTCGGCTAGCGAACAGACGCTTTTCGTAAAATGCTCCAATTCATTGCAAATGACCAAACGTATTTCAATAAATATTTTACGAACATAGTCTAGTCATAGTTTCGAGACAATTTTATATGGTTTAATTGTGCTGGATACGGCCGAGGTGGAAGTGGTCTTTCTAATGCTGCTCTTTATCGCACGTATCAGCAACAGAACATCCAGCGCAATCATGGTAGTGTTTACATCGCTATAAAAATGCAGGCAATGTCCAGAATACCACTTTTTGCAAGCTATATTTGTTTGTCACATTTTAGTCTATAAAGAAAAAATCTCAATAAATTCTGCAAAAATCGCTTTTTTAGTCCGATTTATTAGAAAGAATTATTGTATTTACAAATAATGACAAAAAAGGACCAATACGTAAAGCCGAGGTTTTGGGTTTATAGGATAAAAAAAGCTTTATAACAAAATGGAAAAGTCCTTGCCTACTCTGAAGTATAAAAAAATGAAGTGTCTGTTGGATAAGACCATAAAGGAAATAATGTATCATATTAATTTTATCTTTCAACTGCAATATATTGCACACGTCGGCCAGCTTGAGATTGGAATGAGTAATAGGTACTTCACGGGAAGATCGCATGTATTCTTCGGCGCTTCAACTGTGTAAGGTGATGCGTGAAAATTGTAACACTTGGTAGCACTTCTTGTCAATCCTAAGCTCACGCAGGCCTTAACCATCGCAAAAGTCCCGGGATGGATGTGACCATCTCTTTAATCTGTCGGACGCGTAATTCGCACCCGTTATAAGACTGGCTAGCTTTTATCGTTTTGAAAAGGTGGCTGCATTTGCATCCATTCCTGCTACCAAAAAGCTTGCATTATGGTGTTTGAGCTTTCAATGCTCTAGGGCTCACACAGTACAGGCACCGGTGGCTCCGGCAGTAACGCTTGTATTGGAGTTAAAGTCGTTTAAGCTTGATTTCCATCTTTAAAAGAAAGAGACTTTGAACATTTTCCTCTAGATCAAAGAGGTTGAGTTAACTACTTCAAAAGAATGGGTCACAAGTAAACAGGAGTGCGCGGCCATTTTAGTTTTTTCAGGGTTGCCGGATCAAAAGCTGCTTATTTGAGAGGTTCGTGTCCTGTTGGCATAATATAACAATCGAGAACATTTCAGATTACGAACTGACAGCGCTCGCAAGCGTGCAAAGCACAAATTTCAGAAACATGCTATTAAGGGATTTTTAGCCTCCATTGCTAAGGCAACACTTCCCAAACAAGTCACTGTGACTGTGCTCATGGACAGTCTAAGTGCAGACACGACACAAGCTTAAGTTTTCTATGTGCAGGTAGCTGCGATAGAAGAAGAATTACAAATCTCTTCTCAAAACAAGTACAATTGCTGTACTGGATCACCATGAATGGATAGTCTCTCGACCTACAGGGCCTATGTAGTAGTACCCGTGGCCTTGTTGACAAGTGTTAAGTCATTATAGCTTAAGCCCTACCAAGGAAAGCTCCTTCTACCTCTTTGGCTGGAATGGGTAAGGGTACATGATCAGTGTCGGGCCGACCTAGAGAAATTTTTTACCTTACGATTTGAAGGCTCGCTGGTAAAAGCCGCACACTCACAGCTAGAGTAGCGACGTTCTACGGGCTAAAACTCAGTATCAATGTCAAGACTTCGTGCGATAAAAGCAAAAAATCTTAACTCTTGAGAACTCTTTTTAGTAAAAATAGTAGTAGTGCACACTGTACGAGTAATGAAAGCCTATTGGAGTCTGAGTGCGTCGAGGAATCTAGGTCATCAGCCAGCAGTTGCAATTAGCCAAAAAAAACTGAGTGATGCTCTAAATTAAATCAATAAATATGAGTCAACAATGGGATAGTTCAAGTCGTCGATCGGGCTAAAATTGACATAGTTGTGAGATTTAAGAAACAATAAAAGTACGAAGACATTTTTTGCCCTGGACATGAACGAGTTTGACTTGACCTTGAGTATACCTTGGCCAGAAAATTCGAATCTTTGCTCGATTGGTGGGGCGAGGTCAAAGCCATTATCGCTCGACAGGGAGCTGTTGAGTCAACTCTTTTTCCTTGTTATCAATGTAAGGCAGCCTGGGCAAGTATACACTCAAAATTAAACATGAGTTATTTTAAGTGCTGGTATCTGCACGAAGATGAACGTGATGACATCTGTAGAACCTTCTGTAGCAGAAGACCAAGCTTAACGGCTATTGAAACCAATGAATAGAGCTTTAAATATGATACCATAGCTCTACAGGTGGCTTAGCATTTCGTAACAATGATCAACAAGCAAAGGCAATTGATCTTCAATTAGAGGGTCACCCATTTTGTTGACAGCTTCATCTACTAGATCAACCAAAGGAATGTACCGAGGGGCGTTGTCTTAGTATCCACCCTGGCCTTAAGATATCAACAAGGGGAATCCTCGGTCTTGTGTTGGCCTTTAAGTTATACATATTCGTGCCTTGACAGGTGAGACCATTCGCATGGCCGCTGACAAAAAACTACCCAATTGGTCGCACCTCCGTGTTTTGACATTGCTGTCGCTATCCTGACGGCTCTTCGCAGCCTTTATACAGGAATTTGTTAGCCTGAGTATTCTGCAGCGCTTCTTTAAATATCGTCCCCTGAAGGCGAACATTTCTTTAAGCCACCGGGCGAGAGACAACGACAGGCGCAAGTCTCCCGCCGTAGAGGATTGGAAGACTCTTTGAGAGCTTTCCTTATCTGAGCGGCTCTCCGATCGGAGAAGTTTGAGGCTCACCACTCACAGCGGAAGGTCAGATTACAATGTCGGCCCAGCCCTTAAGCAACGAACAGTTTTTTTGGTGACGGGGTGCAAATCAACCTTCTTAAAAGTAGACTTGGCCACTCGTTGAAAGATTTGAGTCTTTCTTACTGCCTGTCTGCGTACCGTTATGCCCAAGCCGACGTTTTCTATAGAAGACAAAGAGTGACTTATAGCGCTTATCTTTCCGCTGATATATGTGAAAAAATTAACTTTGTGATAAACCGTTAAAAGGAGCTCCGAACAAAAGGCAGCTTCTTCTACACACCAGGTTTGCATACCGAAATGTTTTAGAGATGACTTAGTCCCTAATTTAGTTCCAGGGTTGAATATAGTAAATTCTGGAATTTTTATGAAAGATCAATATCGGATAAACATTGTATAAAAAATCCGCATTTTGGCTGCAAGCTATCGACACGTAAATCTTTTAGCGAGCGCACGGTCATTTACCGGAGTATTGTGTATAAATTCCTTCACGCCCCTTTGTGCAGGGGGTTTCTGTGAGCTCATTACATTACCACAGCACGTTTAAGGTGAAGATTCGATTTAGCACACTTCAGTGCTATAAACAGCCTAAGCAGAATAGGTAACGGAGTCACACAGCACCTTGAACTGTTGAGGCGTGCAGAATGATATTGGCGGAAGAATATTGACTTATTCGTGTTTTAAGTATTTAACTGCGCATTATAATGCATTTTAAAGACTAAATTAAACGGAAATAGTAACTTGGTTTCTTTTTCTCATAAATCAAATTCCAAAAGGGACTTCATTCGCTATCGCACTTATAGTAGAAGCGTTATCCTTTTTTGTGTCATTTTCTCATATGTTCATGGTATATATACTAGTTCGGTGCCCGTCAGTCAGATCAACCAGTGTTTTATGGCTGGCTTCATCGTAATGAAATTACGTGTTCGAGTATTAGATCAGCTTCATGCAAGCTACCGTTGTGTACCCCTCCAATAAGGCTTGAATTACCTCTAGGAGGAGAGGGGTGAATTATTCACCCCTCGTATGAATAAAGTAGATCGAGTCATGACGATGACAAAGCATGGAGCAAAGAATTGTTAATCGCCTTTATTACTGAGCGATGACCGAAAAAATTGCGTCTACTTATTCAGCATCTGCACCCAGTCGGCATAGGATGCGCTTGCGCTTGAAACGATGAGTCCAAAGTGGCTCTCATCAAAGAATTGCTTGGAATAAGAAGGCTCTGAAGAAATTTCTACATCTGCCACGCCGAAAAGCGTGTGTGTTCCATTTGTTTTTACTTTGTGGTCCACAGGCATCTCCGCCTTCGATCGAGATAGAAGATAAGAGGAACACTTAAGGCCACATATGTGTGTGTGGTATTTTCGGTAAAATTTTCCTACACACGATATATTTTAATCTAATTTCGATTTCTACCCTGATGTCATGAAGCTTAAGATAGTTGTTGTGCTGACCTATCGGTCATTGATCGCTTGCTGAATTTTTTTACTTACTCTACAGACTTGCTAACATTGCCATTGATGCGGCACTACCATTGGTGCGAGTTACAATCTTGCCATCTATTGCTTTTAAGTGGCACGATTGCCTTCTTATTCAATCAAGCGCTCCATCAATGTGCAAAAAAATAGAATGTACTTATTACCGAAGATGATAATATGCTGTGGTAAGAGCGAACGGTGATAGCCTCGCGTACTAAACCCTATCTCACTGTCTTACATCTACAGCTTACGGGGTTGGAGCTCGAGTCATAATGTGTACTCTTTGATGTCTTTGCTCAGTTTGCGGATGAGTGCACAAAAAAGCTTGTTGGAAAACCCAATTTTCGATCATTTGAATCGCTTCGCTGGATTCAAATAAAAATTTAAACATCATCATATAGTCCGAGCGGTTCTTGACCCCCTAATCTTGGTCACTACGTACCATGTAAAGAGATCGAACCATATTTAGAAATTCGCATTTTGCTTGTTGAACGACAAGATACGAGAAATAGTATATAAAGAGCTTGTGAAACTTGACGACCTTCGTTGAAGCTTGTGCAGTCTTTTCAAGTCTCACAAACTGTTTTTTGTCTCACATACCGATGCACGCATCTTGGTAGGCAGACGAGCTCTAATTTGTTAATAAATTTGCTACTCCTTGAAGTTCTTCACGCTCGTATGATATTGGTGCAGGATATTCTGTTGCAGGTCTTTGGGTACCACTAAATGTATGATTAATACTGACTCGCTACTGCATTTAAGCCTGTAAACAGAAAACAGCTAGCTGTTCTTTTAGATCTCGTAGTCATCACGATCTCGGTACATGCCGAGCCTAATCGGCGCTGGTCTTGCCCAGCTTTCTGCTCAGGTACGCATTTAATCTTGCTACCCACCCCTCACCATGTTGAGCTCACACTTTTTAGTCCGTTGTGAGTGTTAAATTACGTTTGTTTGCAGCATATTTTATATTAAATTCTGACGAGGCTGCGATGACATTGCCGTAGCTGTGTACGCGGCATAACCAATATGCTTTATAAACAAAGGGTTCGATACCTGATTAAAAATATTATTCTTGCCTGGTTTGCTTATGAGATTAGAGCCGATCCAGATTATTGTTGCGAGGCTGATATTCTTTTGACATGTAATTGCTCATTTGTCATTTATCCGGTTTCGAGCTGATCTATTTACGCTAGTAGAGTGGAGTTAGTCTACTCATAATTGCCGCTTGTCTTTTTAGTTTTGGACTGGTACCACTACAGACGATAAAGTACTCCTTGTCCATACTAGCCAGCCTCATAAATCAGTACCGTTAAAAGTTTGCACTTTTCATTGTAAGCCTGGTAAGCACAGCTGGAACACTTGAGTTTTGCACTGAAGCCACCATTTGCCGCAAATTACATGTGCCGATTTACTGAAGAGCATTACGCTCACTTGACGTGCAACTCAGCCTTTGTTTTCCATGACAATCTGCTGGCAAACTGGATTTCGTAAGACGACTAAAGCAAAGAAATATCTATAATTTACTTGAGTGATGCATGCTAAAATTGTGTGTCGTTGTCTCCACATCGAGCTCATTTTAATACCTGCAAATAGCATAATGACTAAAAAGCGTCCAAGCAAGTCGTCTGTTTTGCAAACTGGGCTATATATATGGCCAAATTCGAAACGAAAGCCGGGGCAATACTGAAGTTCTTCGGGTAATTTGAATAGTATATAATGCGGTTACGATTTACGGCAAAGTTGTGATCACTTTTGCACCTCTTACGAGTAACCCTTATTCCCTTCAATTATCTCGCATGCATCGTTGCTTAGTTATATCGAGCTAAGTCGACCATTGTTAACAACTTTTGTGTTCCCGTTCAAGCCGGTTCTTTGTACAGCAGTCATCGTCCAGTCCGCTGACAACGGCTCTCACTAGGAAGGCAGATTGTTTCATCAACCAAATTTAGCCAAAATACAGTTAGAACAATGATGTTTATGCCAAGAAATGGGTCATGTCCGGTCTATTATTCACCCATATATTGAAATAATAAACTAAGATTCTCGCTTAAGTAACTTTATCATCGGTTTGTCGATTCATCACGTATACGCACTCTCCAACGATAATGCACTCCTGTTTTCGAACTTTTGCTCCTATATTTCTCATTTTTACATTCTTTTTTAGACCCTACGGCTCTTAAAGCTTAGAGTAAGTCCGCATTTTTGTCAACCGTCCCTCCTTCGCGCTTGCCTTGTTTAAAATGTATACTAGGTTTGTGCTATCTTTTGGTCAACAAGCAAATCTCCTAACAGTAAGTCCAAAGGCATAGCGGTTTTGATCCGGGAGAAATCATCAAAATTTCGAAGGCCTGCGAAAGCAGAGGGTTTCTCAAATGTAAGTTACGTGCATAACCGATGTGTTCCTTTCATTTGTCAGGCTTTACTTGTCTTTTGCTGTCTAAACACTCGGCTCGTCCTTATGAGAGAGCTCCAAAAAAATCAAGTAGTGATCCTCTAGCTCTAGGGTCAACAAGTTAAGCGTTTTTGACAGTGTAGACTGTCGTGGTGCTATGAATCGTAGTAAACGCTCTGCCGGGATATCGTCTGTCTATGTGCGGCCCGCAGAACGTGACTTCAGATGCTCTCAAGGCGGTCTTGATCCGGCATGGTCAAGTAAAACTGCTCCGTTACTACAGCCGTATCTGTTTGTTTGCATCCGCGGTAAAAATCTGGTGCAGATCGTTTGCAGATTGAGATGTACATAACTTAGAGTCGCAACTTTTTATTGAGTGTGTCAGAGCCCGAGTTTTGTGCTCTGGAACAGGTCTTATTGCTGCTAACTTCATCGGGCCTGGTAATACTTGTTTGATTAGGAGAAATCTTACACTTGGCCCTTTCTTGTCGCCCTTAATACCTCTTTCCACACGTCAGCGACCAGAGACAGAACCAAGCTAGCGAATTGGTCAGATTGTGGTCACTGAATGTCTCAATAACCTTATTTACGTGCTCTTACTGAATAAGAGGTCTAGCCTTCAGGCGTAGTGTGATCTTCATTAGAGCGAAATAAAAGAGGTACGGATGTATCAAATACGACCCATCCATCACATTTCTTGCGCGGTAGGATTGCCTGGCAAAGGACACGCCCATATCTGCCCTTTTTTTGCGTTGTGGAGGCTTCCTAGCCGTTTTGGGCTGCACGGCTGAGGTGTCGGTACCAATTGCCGGCTCTTTGAGAAAAAAAATTGAGCCGATCGTCACAGCAGTTTGTGGAGCCAAATGAATAAATAAAGATAACCAGCAAGGTAGGGGCCGTCTTCCTACACAATCAGGGCCGATGAAGAAAAGAGTTTGTTATTTAACTGGCCTTGGATAGAAAAGATTTGATATCACCATTCAAGTGAATCTCTTTCAGTAATGGGGCTGCATGCATCATCAATCTTTCGACAGCAATGTTAACAGTCTCAATGGACTACGCGAGGAGTTTTGAGTTCCCAGAACTTTGGTTTTATATATGTTACAAGGATCTCCCAGCTTCTACTTTAAGCAATGGCAACGCGCGTACTTTTGTATATATGGCGAGTTGCCGGGTGATGATGGGTCGACTAAAACCACCTCACAACATCGACTGTAAGGTCCCAGAGGCAGAATCCTCTAGGGGTGGCGATTGTGCATCTGAGGCACATCACGCTAAGGCGCTCAGCGGATCATTTAATTGTGAAGCTCACCGGTCACTTGGCCAAGGAAGCTCTTTTCACATTTAAGATCCGAACTATCGTCCGAGAAACCACATTTCAACTACCAAAGCTGATCCCGGGATAAACCTCTCAATGTGCACTCGGTCGTACAGAAGCCTCAGCTCTTACGTGGACAGGCGTATCATCGAGGCAATACCGATTTCTCTCTGCTCTTTCGGTGACTCGAATTCTTGCTCTAAATTTCACGACAAAGAGGTATAAAGCAAAGCAAAGAATAAACTCTCATCGGAAGCAGAATCGACGACAATCCTGAATGAAGCATGATCTGCAATTTTTCAGCGCTCTAAGACGAGCTTAGTGACAGAAACAACAAGAAAAATATTTTTCATGAAAAATTTCATTTTTTCTGCGACTTCCCCATCGATGATGAATATATCGTAGGTTGCAGTATGCATTGTGATGAGTCGGGTACTAGAACATATATCCATACATACGCTAATTACTGATGGGATCTGTCTCTCAAAGGGGGAAGGATCATTGCGGATAGGCTGACGACTGTGAAGACTCATTTGCGAATAATGAGAGAATCGAGAGTCACCCCAAGCCGTACCAAAGTGTATGATCTGTATGGTTTTGATTCCAGATGTATAATTTAAAGCTATAGAAGGCTTCGGAATTCTCGGTAGAAGTGTCGTTTATCAAGGCTGAGCTGGCAACAATTCAGACGATTCGTTCGAATCCGACAATCTGATCAAGACGCGTTTTGACTTGAGATTAAAAGGTAGACGCCTCAGCAATCACAAGCACTATAAGCCTTATTGACTAAGGTTAAGACAGTGGCGACTCAGCTTACCGGTCCTCTCATAGCAATTTTACGATGAATCCAGCTACATTAGAAGTAATATTGAACAGATCCAAAACCCAAGATTGGTTGTTGATCGACTCACCTGAAGCGTTATCTTGTGAGCGAGACAACAAGCGTGCAGGAATCTAGGGATCTTAGATCAACTTTAAGACGCATAAGAGTTATTTCTAAGAAATGGCACAAAAGAATTTTGTAGCGCCGATCGTGGCCCCGAGTCAAGTGAATGAGAAAGTTGATGTAGATATGAGTTTCGTCGCTATCAAGGTACTAACCCGGATAACCGGTCTCACGGCAACCCGTAGCAGCTGCCATTTTCACGGTGACTGAGACATAGGCAATCCGCTCTTGTATTTGCGTTTTAACAGTCTTCGAGCTGGAGGGGTTCTCAAGTAATAAAGACGAGGGTTAAGACGAAACGTGGAACCGAAAGTAGTCTTCTTACTCGGATGGCAGCTGACTTAGAGAAGTTCTTGATGAGGAGGACGTGTAGAAGCTTCTTTTTAATTTGGATTCAAGCAGCAACTTGGACCAGCGTACGTTGTGGTTTCTCTTAACCTCAGCTAAGGGACACATCATGATGAAACCGCTCAACTTGTTCAGATCTTTCGACTTGATTGTTGGATTAATCTTCCAATTTTTTCTCTGCCTGTGCGGCTCAAGAGTGTAGCGCATGTCTTCAAGATCAAGATGCAAGAGGTTGAAATGGTTAAAATTGATATCATCTTTTTCGATCAATAGCTACAGAGCCCATGGGAGCGATAGTGGCCATCACTTGTACCGTCTCATCGATCTTTGGATCCAGGCGCTTAGCCATTCGGCTCTGGCTAGCAATGTTTACGCCCTTTTGGGTGGCATGCCTCATCTAGCAACTTGTTTGGCACTTTCTAATGATTTATTTCATACTTCTTTATCCAAACCTACCGGCGTTTTTATTGATGCGTACGACTTTATTGAACAATCTCTTGCATCAGCAGAGCGATAATGAATTCAAGAACCAAGTACCTCCAGCGAAAGAATGCTCCGCGCTCAAGAAATCCCTTGCATCGCGATCTGCGGTGCCTTCATCATCTATAGAGGCACATAAAAGAGTGTAAACATCCATAGTTATGCTAATTCTTTCGACAAAGCTTATAGCAGAAAATAATACTCCGAGCTATGTAGGGTCTCACTGTGTGTACCCATCTGTAGGGCTTGATATTTTTCTCTGGTAAATCCTGCCTTGATGGTGCTGGATAGTCCCTCTTAGCAGGACGTAGGCGCCGTGTGAAATTTTCAAACGGTGGCCAAATAAGTAATCGCTTGGATTGGCTACGATGAGTGGTTTTAATCGCTGCCGCCTGCGCAAACACAGCTGTTTGAAGGCTTTCTAAAGCATGTGAAGCTAGCCACGTTATCCGAGCAAGCTTGGCTTCGATTCATCGTGAATATTTAGGTACTTGCCGTACGGTGTCTATAAGAGCCAACAGTACAATATGCGGCCCTGGAACAACTGCTATCAGAAATTTTCGTTTTCGTCGAAATGCTTTAGTCTGACCTCATTTCCTTTTCTCTGGTTGTTTTATGGTCTGTGTGGAATGAAGAACAGCTCTAATGTCTTTTCTGGACTGAGTGCAAATCAGCTTTTCACGGCTAGATACGAGTGGGTGCGGCAACTAATCATCAAGATTGACCAGACTACCCCCACCACTCATACCCACTACTTTGTCTGGTAGATCGCAAATTGCCTAAAATGTTAATAGGGCGTATAGTGAGTAAATTGCGATATTTCTAGTGTGTAAAAATATCACATACACGCTAGAATTATGGGTAAGCTGACTCATGGGGCGCAGCTGCGTCGACAATATAGGTGAATGTTTCGTGCTTTGTGATTGTGCATTTGTAGTACTTACTTAGATCGGGCTAACAGCCTGGTCAGGCAAATGAATAGGCCTTTTTGCGAGATTAATATAAATCGATTATATTAATTTGCTGACCACATCTCACTATGACTGCGCCCAGGTCATCTAGTCAGGACGCCAAATTTTTCATCGATTCATACTTTTATTTCATAGTCAATAGATTTACTGTCTTCAATTCTTCTGCATCACGTCTCATCCATCGGGTCAGCTGTCGGTCTCGTAAAGTACGTGTTTACTTATCGCTAATTACCTGGCTGGCTGGCAGCATCATCTAAAGTATGTTTGGTCTTCGTTATCAGCAAACCAGCTCTAAGTATAAAGCTCAAAAGAGTACTTTTTTCTTTTCTATTGAACGCAATCCAATAATCAGGGGAGGAAAATGTAACGGTCGATCGGGCCTGTAATTTGTCTTTCAGATTAAAACGGAGCCATGACTATCGGTTGCTTTCGGGCATTTCACCGGCATTTAACGCGGTTGTGTCCGGTGAGAGTTTTTTAACATGTCATGAAGTACAGCGATAGTCGCTCGATGGTTGTTACAAAAGACACAACAATACTTTATTGTAGTGATTACTCTCGTAGTATTTAAACTGCATTCTGTTGCCAGCAAAGATTACTTTTTTGGTATTAGTGCAGTAGCTCGATTATTTACGATTAATTTATTCGCCACAAATTGATGTTGCCTCAAATGTGGTGTCTAAAGGCAATAGAGCGGGCGCTGCCTGCCTTTCACAGCGCTCGAGTGGCCTTCGCTAGCTCTGCTGCAGCTGTGCCCGCTTTTGAGGGTGTGCGTCTGAACAACTTGCGTGATAACGATGGGGCGCACAAACGTGGGAAGCGTCTGGGTCGCGGTATTGGCTCGGGCAAAGGCAAGACTTCGGGGCGCGGACACAAGGGACAGAAAGCGCGCTCAGGAGGTGGGTCTGGTCGCGGGCTCGGATTTGAGGGTGGTCAGACACCACTGTATCAGCGCGTGCCTAAACGTGGCTTTAACAACAAATTTGCGACGCCAATGGAAACTGTCAATCTGGACAAGCTGCAGCTTTGGGTAGACATGGGCCGCATAGACGCGAGCCATAAGATTACTATGAAAAGTCTCGTGGATTCAGGACTTGTGACATGTTCGCGTGTCAAGCATGGCATTAAATTGCTGGGAAACGGTAGTCAGCATCTTACGGCTAAGCTGGACATCGAGGTTTCCCAGGCTTCCGAATCAGCCATCAAGGCCGTGGAGGCAGTCGGTGGTAGTATTGCGTCGGTCTACTACAACCGTCTGGGGCTACGTGCACTGCTCAAACCACACAAATTTGAGACGATACCGCAGTTGGCGCGTCCGAACCCTAAAAAGCTCACGTATTACACCAACTACGAGAAGCGTGGCTACCTGTCGCCAGAACTACAGGTTAAGAAGGCACTTGCAAATGCAAGCAACTCGGAGTAGGCGTACGAACTTTCATTGCAAACATAAAGGTTAACAATGGGTGCGCTTAAGAATTGAGGGTTGGAGCTGTCATTTGTATTAATGATCATACATTAGGTATTGTATCTGTTTGCTCGCCATATTACTTTCCAGCCAATAGGCACTAAAAGCCTGCCAAAATCGTTCGCGTCTCTTAATTCCACGGACGGATCTTCCGCCACCGGTCGGGCGCGCATGGATAGTGTCCTTCGTATCCTTTGAATAGTATTTTAGATTTAACCAAGAACGATGGCGACGAAGCGCGGGAATCAGACCGTAGTCGCGCCGCATACGCTCGAGTTTGCACCGGCGTGCAAGCAGTTAACGTTGGTCCTGCTGGCCATATCCCTCATTAGCTTCACGGTTACTTGGTACAAGGTTTGGTGGGACTCAATTATTGCCGTTTGCGTCATGGTCTACGGCTACTGGGTACTTCGGGACACCAACCCCGCGCATCTCAAACCGGCTCGAGTGCGAAATGTTCGTACTGCTCTGTTTTGTCCGATGTGGTTATTTTTAAAATAATGGAGGCACTTATCACCCTTGCAGTACCACTACGGTATAATCTTTAGCTTGACCTGCCATATCATTGCTATAGGAGAAGCCACCTACTCCATCATTAAGTTACACCTGCTGAAGAATTTCGTCCGTGAAGCGGAAAACCCAGGCATTCCCCTCTTTGTCTTCCTTTACTTGTTCCTGCTTTTCGAAGTTGCTGTCACGGTAAGATTGTTTGTAGTGGTCTCTAGCCCGAGCGCAACGTAGCTAACACTTTTAATGGTGCCGGAGCAGTCATTTGGTGTGGAAAAATCGTACAATCTCTGCCAGGAGATCTCCCGTAACGAATACTTTCTGCAGAGCGAAGCGTTGGTTTAGTAAGCCACTTAATTAGATTTTAACGAACGGTTATTTTATCCATACCGGTAACTTCTTTTGGTATCGTACACCCCATCCCATCAATATATACTATATGGCACCATCAGAAAAAGGAGCGCGGCCGTCGACGGCAGAAACTGGCATTGCTTATGTGCCCGGTACACCTAATGGTCTGGAAAAAGGCTTGATGGAGCAGGAGGAAGAGAAAGAGCACGGCCGTGAAGAGTATATAGCAGAGGTGCAACGCCGCATCGAGTCGTACGAAAAGTGCGCGGCGGCTATCACAGCGGCGACGACGTCTCTTCAAAAGCTAAGTGAACATCTGGATGCCATGCAGCAAGGAACGCAGCAGCTAAACGCATTTACGGGCGGTTGGTTGGCCGTGTGGAAGCGACCGTCGGCTTAAAGTGTTTAACGCGACCGCATATTTAAATTGGAAAATTCGAGTATTGTAAAATACAAGTCAATGTCGATTTGTGCAGGACATGCGATCTTTCTTCTTTCTTGTTTTTCAAGTAAAGCGACTGTTAAATCCTTACTTAGAGGTAGAAGAGGCATGACTGCAGAGCATGAGAACAAAGACAATCGTCCAAAGCGAACGTGGAATTCGTCGACTAAATTGACCCAATCACGATGTTCAGTGACAACTGAAGAAACTAGGGACAAGCAAGCGCTCGACGCGCCTCGGCGTGCTTCACTTAGAGCTAAAAGATCTCAATCGCAATCCAAGAAGAATGAAATGCGTGATGGAGAGCTTAAAGCTATTAACGAACAACAAATTTTGACAAGGAAGCTGTTGGAACGTGCAGTATCCACAGCATTTGATGGCCTACTACAAGACTCCACGCTGGATGCCACCGTTTTTCTGGATGAAGGCAGATCGCAATCAAGTGAGCTTGCTAGCATGTGCGACAAGAAAAGAGTAAGTACTATCTGTCCAAATTATCATATCTGCTACTAGCTCGGTGCTATTTTGTTGTGGTATTACTCTGTAGATGCCCCAGATAAGTAGCCCAGTGACCGAAATTGAGGCAAAGCTCCGCACCATATTAGCAAAGAGTACCTCTCTGTCAACACATCACCGCCACAGGCGGCGTGACCACTCCGAAGCTATGCAACAGGCTGCAAGTACTACGAAAGTAGCAAAAGAATATCAGCGGCGAATGCGCCATGCTTCTTTCGAACATCGCAAGCGCAAACTTGCGGTACAGGGTTTGCAAGCACGTATTCAACGCGAAATAGAATATCTTGTTGCCACAGCTGCGGATCTCGAGAAACGGGTCAACATGAGAAAATATGTTAAAACAGATCGCAAGACTAACTTTATATGGCCTGCATACTAATGTTAGGAGTTTTTCCTCGACGACGCATTTGAGAATTATGAGCACGCGTTACGTCTAGAGCTCAATTTAGGTGACAAAACCAGCATGTCAGGCAATCCTGATGCAATGTGAAGAAAGTCCGGCTAAATAGTCCAGCTTGTCGCTCAAAAAGAATTTCCCCGCAGCCAGCGGATACCGCGCAACCCATTGCCAGTTGCGACATTGTTCTCAAGTCCATTGATGATGTATCCCGAAGCTAAACAAATAGCATTCACTCATTTACATTTGACTCTGATGCAAAGAATAATGCATTACCTGCATCAGTTTCGCCTAGATGATGCAAAACAATTGTCGGTGCCTTCTTCGGGTCATAGTCGGGTGTCTGCATCAGCAACAAATCTTTATGTAGTATATTTCGCTGTTGCGCTGTCAGCTCTTTCATCAATCGAACTTCCCGAATTTGACTTGGATCCAACAATCGCAATTCGCTAGCTGACACTTCGTTTTCTCGATTCATTTCATCGTCATACTCTATTTCGTAGCAGTCACTATTAGGTGCAGCTTCGGTCACTGTACCAGGAAACCAAAGTCCATCTAATTCACGTTCAACGCGAGCACCTACACAAAGGACCATGGGTCTTTGGTCTTCAATTTCGTAAGTTTTAGCCCTATCGGTCTCTTCAACCCTTTCGTTTTTCACGCTTTCGTTCAAGCTGCACTTGTAATCGTCATGAACCTTGGAACTGCTTGCAATCGTGATTGTACTCATGCCCTCCTATGCGATTTCGTGGAAATCTCATTATAGCAAGCCCAATAATACGTAAAAATAGTTTAAAGTAAAAATATCCTTCATTTAAGGAGTCTTGACTTGAGCTATCTATAGCGGCTTTACTTGTGCTGCTTACGTCGGCAATCGTGCTGTCCTCTTCGTGAGGATACCCCGGTAGTCCATGCTGTAAACGTCGAGTGCTGATATTTAGAATTCTTACACCACTGAAACCCAAATTTAAAGCATATTTCGGTGTCGAAAAAATTACGCAGAAATCGTTCTTGATCTCGATCTTAGTTATATTAATATTCCCTCGTTATACCTCTCATTTAATATAAGTGGCTATTTAGCCTATGACTATGAGATTTAAGCTACCGGAACCCACGCGCTAGGACTAAGCTGTCACTATCGCGGGATGTTGGTAGCAATCCGACCCATATTGGGACCGGGTTCCGTACCCCTCAATACACTATGGGGCTTTTTCGGTCAGTGGGGCGTCCCCCACCTAACCCTTAACCCAAACGGGCGCGAGTTGGTAGGGCAGTCACACACTCGGGTGTAATGGCTCGTCCACTTTAGTGACCTATCTCCGGCTGCTTTAATTCGAAGTCTATGGGTATCGAACCAGGTACCTCCCGGTCCTGGGTTGAATGGCTAACCGCTCGAGCCACAGGGTTGGTACCAATACTATGAACAGACGCTATATATTATTAAGGAAAATAACATATTATTTGCCTTATCATTAGTGCCCGAAGTGGCATCAGGGTGTGCTTTTGCTCTTGGTGCTTTGGATACAAACTCCGGCAATTTACTTCCAAGTGTCTTGACTTAGTAGCATTATACGAGCAGCTTCTCAAATCGATTAAAATATCATCGTATCGCACACCACATTGATAAGGCGCTTAAAGCTACCAATAAGCCCCTTTGCTTTGTCAGATAAGTGTGGTAGTATTTGCGTGAATGGGGAGACGTGTGTCGACAATGATCGGAAGAAAACGTTTTCTCGTATCAGTCGAGGAGATATGTCACTTTTGGAGATTTTGAAGAGCTTTATCATTCTCAGTTACTCGCGACTTCATTTGAAACACAATTAAGTTCAAAGGCACAAAGCATCCTGAAAAGGTGGTAGATATGATCGACGATGCACAGGCTTATTTTATTTAGGAGCCAGTAATCTCTAACTGCAGCTTCATTATTTGTTGAAAAGGTGAGTTGTGTGCCCTCATTGCCTGCCACGTACAGCCTCAGGCAACGAATTAAAAGCACGACTTGATGCAGTAGGAGTCAGCGGGATTAACATCAAACAATGCAAGCAATGCAATTGACCTTTTACGCCTTGATTACCCTTAAACTTGCTTCACATTTCCGCCCACACATGATGTACAGGAAACAATTTTATTTCCTGTTATGCTGGATTTATTTAAATCAAAATTGTTCGCTTTGATTGGATCCTAAAGCTATCGGCTTCGATCAATGGCAGTAGCAATCATCGAACTCCACCTAAATAGCTACAAATTTGACAAGCAACGCTTCAGGACTGTACCCAAAGCTACTGCGGTGTGACAGAATTGGCGACAGTCGATGGATTTTACACGTAATGATAGATGTGCTTTTAGCGAAATGTTATTGTCTAACTCCATCCTTCCATGAAATTTGGTAGGATTACATTCATTTTTACTCATTGAAAATTCGCTTTCTAAAATGGTCCTGCTGTGAGTATACTAGACTCTCTCGTCCCACAGCTGATTGTGCGACAAAATATGGCAATCACGTGCTTAGGCATTGTTGTTCTCTCTGAAGTGTGCTTCTTTAAATCATGATATTTACCGCTGTGGACATGACGCGTCTTTCCAATACTAAAGAAACATAAAAGATGAAACTTTGACTCTTTCGACTAACATCGATCCAATAAAGTTACTGACACCATGACAACTACGTCTTGAGCCCGGTGTCATGGCCTTTGAAGTCAATTGTGAAGCCTGAAGATGTCGCAAATTAGCAAAGCTATAAGATTACGATGTTGAACGTACAGGACGGCAACAAAAAATTGCCAGATTTATTTAATCTGCCGCCAATCATTATCCAAATCTCACAAAGGTATCTTTTTCTCTCGTTACGTGACCGGTAAACTTCACCGACTGAATCCGTACTCTGTCTCACGGCGGTGGCTTTAGGTCCGTCGATGTTATTTATCGAAGTTGAAGCGTACTCAGTCATGGGCACGGGGAATTCGATGAGTGCTGCTGCCACTGTTCAAAGTTGATAATCTCAGAATCCAATCCAAGCGCTTAGCTTTGGGACGCAGCCTTTGAAATAATTCAGGACGGACGTAGCAAAATGCGTAAAATAATTCGTACATGATGATCAACTTCACATAATACGCATCATGCAAACTCTTCGAATCCTCCAGCAACCTAGGCTCCGCATTCTTCAGCAACCCAAGCCTCTTATCCACCAGCAACTTCTTCGAATCTGGGCTCAATATGTCCTGCAACTCTCTTATATCATGCCTTTCTACCAGCCTTTTAAATGCTTCGATAATATGGTTGTTGGCTGGACTTGTGTCACCCGCCCGTCGGACAATCTTAATCATTTTGGCTGTTTCTTGCGGATACTGGTGAATAGGCGGGCTGAAAGCCTCGAGAAATGCCGTGTGAATAAGTTTTACGTTATCATCTACCTCTTCACTTTTATGCACGTGAGGGCCTTGCGCGATTTCAGCGTTCCAATCTTTGAGAACGGTTTGACGATTGACCGTTGCGGGACGCGCAGATTTATCAGTTTCTTTGCGCAAGCGCAAATTTTGCCCGACTGAATGAATATCCTCTCGCGTTAAATCTATTACCTCGTCAGGGTATTCATTTAAATCGAATTTAAACGTCTTTGAAGCGGTCGGCTGGCTGCGATCATCAGAGAGGGCGACGGTACTCGTGGACGGGCCTGAAAGCGCGGGTAGAAAGTCGTGCTTTTCAATAGTCATTGCAGCGTTTTCAGTAATGACTGTCGGCCTTCCTTTATTAAGTCGATTTGCCAACACGCGTGACGTATCGCTTGACACTGACACCACATCTTTTTTTAGCTTTAAAGGAGCAGTGAGTGCTTGGTTACCCACATTTTTAGGCGTCAAATTGATGCGCTGGCGCTTGCTGGTTCTGATCTCCAACGTAGGTTCTACCTTTTTGAAGCCTTTAATTGCTTTCAAAGCTGTCTTAATCGCATCTTTTTCAACAATTCTCATCGAATTAGCCATCTTTACAAAAGACCGCTTTAAAATCTTCAAGGAACTACGCAGAGCTGGAGATGTGCGCTCTTCAAAGAGTGCTAAGTCGTCCTGTGGATCACGACTTTCTTGAGGAAGCAACTTTTCATCAATCGTGCCATTACGCGCTACAAAACTAGCGTCAGTCGTTTGAAAAAGATCGTTGTGGTCAGATTTGGCAGCTATTTGGCTGCTTGTTACAACGAGAAGCGCAGCTAGCACGTAGCTTGCGCCGCGGATGGACAATTCAACACCGGATATACCGGTATATGATCACAGCAAGTACCGTGGCGAAGTATTGTACAAAATGTAGGCGAATAAACCAATTATGCCTGTAGAAATTATCGCAGTATGTACCGACTATCAGCTCTTTATGTATACATCGGTATCATTTCACGGTATACAATGGACTTCATTCTCATATGCCATACTAGTAAAATACAGTGGATCCTAAAATTGGCCAGCAGCATCAAATAAATTATATCAGGTTCATATTGATCGTACCCTTGTCCACTTTATATAATAATTTAGAGTTTAATTTATCGCATTTTGACACATTAAGACTCGGAGTCGCTTAGTTAATGTAACCGCAAGTATTGCTATCGTTGTACTAGAGTCGTAAGTATGTCAGAGCATATAAAATGGGTATAGTCCCTGCGTATATTGCAGAATGTTGTGTGACGGGGAACTGGTCTCTTCTTTTGAAAAATTACAATAGCAAAGCACATGTTTATCGCTTTGTCGTTAGGTGGACATATACAACTCTTTGCCTTCGGAATATAAATCTATGATATGCTGTGTGCTGTTATCAAAAAGAAAAGTCACTGAAAGCAATTCTGTTTTCACTACGGCTAAGTGCGTCATCCGGAGTAATACGGCAGTACTATTCGATCTCATGAAATATAAAGCGCTCATTTTTGCTCTTATTGGCTTTGACGCTTGACGCAACCTTTGCCTCTTCATGCACATGCCAGATCGGCCAAAAGCACTTTTAACTACCAATTTCATCATCTTAGCAATCACAGTCCTAAATTTTCCAGCTTGATAGGAATTGGCGACGATAAAATCGCAGTGCTTTGGTGTATATGCGATGTATCCTTTGAACATCTGATCAAATACAAGAAAGTTTCTGCCAAAGTAGCTCTTGATTAGCTTTTGAGCTGGTTTTTCTTGCACACCCAATTGTCTTCAAACGCGTGCTGATGAAAGTCACTTTAATGGTTGCAGTCGATAAGCATAGACTTAAAAGCATATTATAGATTATCTCACAATAGTATATTATGAGGTGTGACCTCTATAAAAATTACACTTGAGGAAGGAAAATACTTTGTCGTTGACAATCTCGCTAATGATGGTATCTATCGTCGTCAGTCACTCCTTTTAAACGATTTGTTGCGAATTATTCACAGGCATATAACATTGCCATTGCATCCGACGATCTTCTACACATCTTTCAGCCATGAGTCTTCGTTTCGTTGAACTTGGGATAACGATTAGAAATAAGTAAAATGCCGACAACGTAAGACTTCATAAATGCGTGAAATCATTATTCTCTTTGTCAGCCGAGTAGACTGGGGTTTTTGAATTAAACACCAAGAGATTTTTTCATCAAAATCTCCCAAGCGACATTTTTAAACGTGCAGCGTCACACTTCATATAAGAAATCAGGTTGTTCCCGTCGATGTGATCCAAATTATAAATGGTACGATCTGCGGAAGCAGTATCTGGTTAAGCTTATAGTACATAGATACATTTGACTGTACAATATTGTGCTCAGGTCTCGAGTGCCAATTGACGTTACAGTAACGTAATCAGGTCTTGAGTGCTTAAGCATTCCGATTCTTGTAGCCACCCATGCGCTCAGCCAGAATATGATGTTACCCGCTTTTTGACACAATAGTATGGTTTTAATCAGCATCCCGCTTCAGCAACATACAACATCAATGGGGTACTGATAGATGTTAGCAGTCGCTCTTTGACTTTTATATTAAAAGGAAGTTTGTTTAAAACAATGAATAAATAAGGAGCAGAGATGCTACCGAACGGACATGTTACTCAACGAAGATCACGAGAACTACTATAAAAAAATTTTAGCACCTAAATGGGACTCTATCATTTAGCCGGCCTCTGTACTTAGCGCTGATTCGCAAACAATATTTGTTTCTGTGCCATGAGTAACAGGCCCTTTCACGGGATCTTTTTTTACCTCTTTCATGTCTGTCCGAAAATACATACTGTTACATCAAGCGGATGCAGTTTCAATCTTTGCCGTGCTGATAATGCCCGGTCAACTTTTCGCAGGTTAGGTTACATATTTTGTAAGAACTCTAGCAACCTAGAAGAAAAAAAATTAAACTTCATCCTCGCTTATTTAAGAAGCATTTGTGCTTTAAGGGCTATCTGACTTTCAGGGTGTCGAAGCCAGTTTATACAGAAGGGTGAAAAATTAGTAGATGCGTACATCGCATTATTGAGTACAAACTTAATCATGAAACACTTGTCAGCAATCCTCACGGAAACATTTACCTGGTTTGCTCAAGTCGGCCAGCATAATTAGCAGGTCAAGGAGCGCAACTGCATTCACATAAGACGACAACAAAAATCGGCTTAACGTGGAAGAGAATATTTGAACTTTTTATTAGAGCGGTATAAAGTATTGCTGAATATTGAAAAGTTTAAAAAGAATTAGCTTAGCATTCTAAATCGAAATAGTACATTGTATCATCGGACCTTATTCAAGAGAAAGCCTTGATTGGCGTATACGATCGACCTTCTACGACGATGTCGACGCACCCAACATTGTATGCGATGTATTTTAAAATCTTTAACCATTTTCAAGGCTTAAAGTCGCAAATGAATCCTAAGCACTAGGAGTATCACACAACAAAGAGTCAATTTAGGCAAGCCAACACGAGAGAAAGGTATAGCAACGAAATAGCGAGACAGACTCTCAGTTTCTGATGCCGTGCTACTTACACTCAACACCACCTTCGCTTAATAGGTAACAATCGTCTATCCAGCCTGATCTATTAACGTGTCGCTCATCAGAAGCCGTGTGGATCACATGTAGACACCTCAAGCTCGTTGATAGAGCAGATCAATCCGAATCGAAAATTTCTAAAGATGGAACCCAACAGCATAAAGACGTTACCCGAATGACCGATCATATTTTGTTGGCAGACGAAATTTAATTTTTAATGCAAAGCAATAGATCGGCTATTAGAAGTATGTGGCCTTTGCAAAGTGTCAATCAGGGCTGCCGATATATCCGCTTTTTAAGATCACACACATATGCCAGGCAGTCTCTTAAGTAAAGCGAACTTCCCGTTCGGCGGATACAGAAGTGTATATTCATCCATTTAAAATTCGTGAGAGAGGCCAGGTGGCCAATCTACTCATGTGGGCGCAGAAGTTAGTGTACGCACTTCCGAAAGAAGGGTAGCTTCTGATAAACGACAGGAACATTACCTGGTATTTTACCGATCAGCATAATGAACTTTATCGAGATATTTTGCGTGTCTTATTGGAACTTACGTTGCGTTGATCTTTGATTTGCGCTCCTTTCAGGAGAAGTTGAGAGCTCAGAATGACTAGAGATTACAGGACTAGCAAAAAAACGGGAGTAAGAACAGACTTATAAACTCAACAGAGACTAACGTTTCGAATATTCCGCAAGCAGCGTTCTGTGTGTCCGCACCAGGTAGTAATTTTGGCCAAAAAGACACCGTTAGCTTTGCCACATTGACCCAGAGCTTATAATTGGAGTAGATGATGTGATCATCTCCAGCTCAATTATTTTCGCTATCACAAGAGGTCACGCACCCAAGTTGCCCATATAGCAGCCATTCGGATCGACTATGTATCTGGTGCGTCGTCTGAACACTCTGACAGGGCAGGTAGATTTCGTTCTTAGCCTTGCCACGACAGCATTAGCCATTCTGACCACCAGAATCATGTTTAAGCTATCAGGGAAGTGAAAAAGACTATTTGGCGATTTATAAGGTGAGACCCTCAGCAAGCTCAAAAGTATCACTTCTGCTGTTTGACAGATCGGGGTGCAGTATGTGATCGGGACTTGCAAGTTTTGCAAGAGTCGATCCATCACAGCGACGGCGTCGCACGAGAATGCAATTTGCCAGATAAGCGCTCTCGCTTGTTTCATCAAAAGGAAATAGGAAAGCACAGTCATAGCGTTGCGGGGCGCACTTAGCGCACTTAGCGCACTTACTACAATATCCATCGAGGCGAGCGTCTAATGAGGTTAACTTCGGAGTTGGCTGATTGTAACGCCAACTATTGTGGCCGTCTTTGTTGCAACTTCGCGACTCTCAAGCTTTTTCCAATCAGCTTCTCTCGACAAGCAGGTACTTGCACCCCTAAGGCGGAGGTCGTTAAACTCCATACCTTCCTTAAAATTCTGGCCCGATTGATGAATCAAGTGAAAATGGCCGTGCCTGTGATGCATTGTTCGGCACCAACATTTCCTTGCTATCCTAGCTGGATCACAGTAGGGCTTGAATAAGCTTACATTAAACACTGGACCTGTTGCGTTATATTTCAAATATGCTCAGCTTCTTCCTCTCTTTCTATTCGCTGCTTGGCTGCTGCATCTTTTGTCGATAATCTGGAATGGTTCGATGAAGCGCAGGTGCAATATAATCTTAATGACAGCAGTACTCTTAGTCGTACATCGA
The DNA here is from genome assembly GCA_003676415.1 of Plasmopara muralis. Taxonomy (NCBI): domain Eukaryota; phylum Oomycota; class Peronosporomycetes; order Peronosporales; family Peronosporaceae; genus Plasmopara; species Plasmopara muralis. Next base: position 112,695 of record RCHQ01000082.1, on the reverse strand, counting down.
GTTCTTGCATTCGGTATAAGTCAGAAAGAATCTTTCGATCATTATTGTCTCCGCGCTTTTGTCGCGGTTACATGCCTTAATTTACTGAACTTGTCAAAAGCCTAGTCTCGACTTATTTATGTGGCTAATCAAGCAAGCCGTTTAATTTACATTCCATATCTAGCACATCAACTGTACGGTGGTGTTAAGGGGCCGTGCAGGTCAACATGCCTTTTCACATAAAACGATATGAAGCCGGTCAAGCTAGGAAGATCATTGTTTAATGCAAATTCGACAAGAAAAATTATGCTGCTCCATTGCTTTAGTGTATCGCTCGCACACTGTGCAATACATCCTAAGTGACAAGATTTACCGGCTACATTAATCAGTTTGGAAATGCTCCATTTTTGAGATGTCTAGCTTGGCATTTTTCATCGTAAAAGTCGCTTTTAAAAACGGACTCGTGAAGCGGGTTTCTTAATTGAGGACGGCTGAAGCTCATATTGATGAACAGATCTTATAAGTCTATTATTATCAAGAGCCCATTTTAACCTCCATTTGAGCTCGCTACCCGTCTAATCAGAATATGTGGAAACATAATAAGCGAAAAGTATAATTTTTAAGCCTCTGTTACGATGAGCAAAGTATTTTTTGGAGCACTAAATATTCTTTCTTCGTTTAATCCATATGTTGTCAAATCCACTGGGGAGTACATCCACTTTCTATATTCGTTCTGTTTTCTATTTCCAGTGAGACATCTAACATCATTGGTCTTGATAACAACGATACAATTGTATGTCTCGCTCCAACCAATGTTTGGCGCTTAACCATTCTTGATCTAACTTATACTTTGTGTCTTTTCATCTCTTCCGAGAAATTATTTCGTAAGCTGACGTTCGTTAGCGTCAGTTGGTAGACTGCGTACGTCTGTAGAGCATGATAGTTATGGAACTATACTGCAAATGCTTGCTTTGATCTCTTTTGTTTTTAGATTGTATCGACCGAGTGTGTATTGTTCAGAAGCATTTTCTTCAGTCATATCATCACTCATAATAGGGGCGATACTGTCATCAACTCAACATCTGAAGGCTTCACTGCTATACCAACATCACTCACTCAAAGGTAGACATGAACGCCAGCATCTACCAGTGTTGGCGTTGATTAGTCAGAATTGGCGTAAGAGTTTTTGTCATTCAATTTGAAAAGGATTTTAGAAGTATATATATTCAGACTCATCAGGCGTCTCTTCATGGGTCTAACGGAAGCATTTTAAGTATTTCTCTTTATGAAAATGGTGATAGCAATTGCTTAATTACTTGCCCACGGTGCACCAGCATAAATGTGCCACTTAACATTTGCCTGTCAGACAATGTCGTGTTTTAAAAAATGCCTGTCGCTATGAGCGGGACTATAAAATTCGAAAATATTGTGTATCAAACAAAATCGATAGCACAAATACTTTGTGAGTAGCTTGCCTACCGATCAAGATTCCTTTTAACGGAAAGTCAGCTTTAACCACCAAATCTAGGCTTTACGGAGACAGTTTTATTTATAAGAGCAAAAAAAAGTATTCCATGTGGCGCCTACCAATTAGCCCCTTTGCTTTATCAGAGCATGAAAAAACTATGTTTATGGTAGCAATTACGTGATTGGGGAGACGTGTGCCGACAATAATCATGAAAAAATACGTCTTGATTTCAGTCGAGGAGATATATCACTTTTGGAGATTTCTAGAGCCTTTATCGTCTCTAATAACACACAAGCGACTTCATATTTAATACAAATTAGTTCAATGGTTTAAAATTATCTTTAAAAGGTGGCAGCTACGTTCAACGATGTACACGCAAGTTTAGTTTAAGAGAGTAATGTTTAACTGCAGCTTTATTAATTGTCGAAAAGGTGAGTCGTGTGCCCTGATTGCCTACCACGTACGGCTTCAGGCAACGAGTTTAAGCAACTAAACTTATTAAAGATATTGGCGACAGTCGGTGGAGTTAACACGTAATGATAGATGTGCTTTGTGCGAAATGTTGTCGTCTAACTTCATCTCTTCATGAAATTTGCTTTAATTACAGTCAGTTTTGCTCATTTCCGTATGTGAGGCTATTGTCCCATAGCTGATCGTGCGACAAATAAATGGCAATCACGAGCTTAAGCATTGTCGTTTCTTCTGAAGTGTGTTTTGGTAAATAGTGGCATTTACCGCTGTGGACATGACGCGACATTTCGATAACAAAAACACATACGATGCCTTTTTAAATAAAATCGATCCGATAGACTTATTAACACCATAATAACTACATCTTGAGCCCGGTGTCATGGCCTTCAAAGTCAGTTATAAAGCCTGAAGATGTCGCAAGCTAGCAAAACTATAAGATCACGATGTTGCGCGTACAGGAAGGAACAAAGAAATTGCCAAATTTACTGATTCTGCCGCCAATAGTTATTCAAATCTCACAAAGTTTCCACTTAAGCTTTTTTCTTCCGCTACGTTACCAGTGAACCCCACGGACTGAAGTTGTAATCACACGGCGGTGGGTTTAGGTCCTTCGTTGCTACTTATCAAAGCTGTAGCGACCTTAATTATGGGCAAGTGGGATTCGATGAGTGGTGCTGCCACTGTTCGAAGTGGATAACTTCAGAATCCAAGCCAAGCGATTAGCTTTGGGACGCAGCCTTTGAAATAATTCCGGACGGACGTAACAAAACTCGTAGAATAATTCGTACATGATGATCAACTTCACAAAATAGGCATCCTGCAAACTCTTCAAATCTTCTAGCAACTTAGGTTTCCCGTTTTTCAGCGACCCCAGTCTGTTATCCCTCAGCAACTTCTTCGAATCTGGGCCCAACAACTGCTGCAACTTGAGTTTATTATGCCTTTCTACCAAGCTTGTGAATGGTCTAAAAATATGGGTGTTGGCTGGACTTGTGTCACCCGCCCGTTGGACAATCTTAATCATTTTGGCTGTTTCTTGCGGAAACTGGTGAAAAGGCGGGCTGAAGGCCTCGAGAATTGCCGTGTGAATAAGTTTTACGTCATCATCTACCTCTTCACTCTGATGCACAAGAGGGCCTTGCGCGATTTCAGTGTTCCAATCTTTGGGAACGGTTTGACGATTGACCGTTGCGAGATGCACAGATTCATCAGTTTCTTCGCGCAAGTGCAAACTGTGCCTGACTGAATGGAAATCCTCTCGCGATAAGTCTATCACCTCGTCAGGGTATTCATTCAAGTCAATTTTGAACGCCTTCAAAGCTATCGGCTGGCTGTTACCATCAGAAAGGGCGACGGTACTCGTGGACGGGCCTGAAAGCGCGGGTTGAAAGTCGTGCATTTAATGAGTCATCGCAGCGTTTTTAATAATGACTGTCGGCTCTTTTTCGTTAAGTCGATTCGCCAACACCTGTGACGCATCTTTTGACACTGACACCAAATAATTGTTGAGCTTTGATGGAGCTGGCAGTGCTCGTTGTTTCCCACATTTTTAGGCGTCAAATCGATGCGCTGGCGCTTGATCTTCAAGGTAGGTTGCGCAGCTATCTCAACAGCATCTTTTTCATCAATTCTCATCAAATTAGCCGTCTTTAAAAATGGCCGTTTTAAAATCTTCAAGGAACTGCGTGGAGCTGAAGGTGTGCGCTCTTCATAGAGCGCTAAGTCGTCCTTTAGATCGCGACTTTCTTGAAAAAGCAACTTTTTATCAATTGTGCTAATAGATGCCACAAAGTCAGCGTCAGTCGTTTGCAGAGGCTCGTTCTGGTCAGATTTGGCAGCTATTTGGCTGCTCGATACGACGAGAAGCGCAGTTATCACGTAACATGCGCCGCGGATGGACATAATTCAACTCCTGATATACCGGTATATGCGCACAGCAAGTACCGTAGCTAAGTATTGTACAAAATAAAGGCGAATTAACCGGAATTTTCGACAAACTATCAGCTTGGGATACAATGTACTTCATTTCCATACCCCATACGAATAAAACGCTTTAATTGCTTAAGCTCTAAATGATAGCTTTGTTGCATAAAATGTATCAGATTTAGTATGATCATACCCACCGTCTTGGTCCACTACATAAGTGTACTTTATCGCATTAAGACTCGGAGTTGCCTATATAATTTAATTGCAAGCATTGCTATTGTTGTACTGGAGTCGAAAGTATGCCGAAGGATGTTCAAATAAATTTAGTACCTGCGCAACGTGCAGAAGGATATGTGACGGGGAGCAAGTCTTTTATTTTACAATTATCAAGCACGTGTGTTTTCGCTTCGTCGTTGGAATATTTTTTTCGGGAACGCATAAGTGTGTTATGCTGTGTGCTGTTATCAAAATAAAAGCTCACTTAAAGCAATATCATCTTTACTACGGCTTAATGCGTTATGTGGAGTAAGAAAGCAGTACTATTCGGTCTCATGAAAAGTAAAGCGCTCATTTTCGCTCTTAGTGGCTTTGACGTTTGACTCAAACTTTGCCTCTTCTTAATATGCCAAATCGACCGAAAGCGCTTCATCATCTAAGCAACCACAGTCCTGAATAATAAGAATTGGCCTTCGTAAAACTGTATGCTTTAGTAATCTCTACACCATAGGCGATGATTCCTATAAGCACCTGATCAAGTATAAGAGAGTTTTTGCCAAAGTAGCTCTCAGTTAGCTTTTGAGCTGACTTTGATTGCACCCCCTATTGTCTTTAAACATGTGTTGACGAATAATACTCTCATGGGTGCAGTCGATAAGCATGTTCTTAAAAGCATTTATTATTTCACATTAGCATATTATGAGGTGTGGCGGGTACGAATATTACACTCGGAGAAGTTAAATAATTTGTCATTGACAATGTCACTAATGATGGCATCAATCGTAGTAAGTCGCTACCCAGAACTTCATAACGAGGTACCCAAAGGCATAAAGCATTGCCATCGTACCCGACGATCTTTTACAGATCTTTTCACCGTAAGTATTCGATACGTTGCACTTGGAATAGCGATTGGAAAAGAGTAAAATACCACCGTCAATATATTTTCATGTTCGCGTGCAATCATTTTTCTCCTTGTCAACCGAGTGGACTGGACTATTTAAATCAAACCTCAACAAGTTTCTTCAATTAAAATCTTTCAAGCGACACTTCTTGACGAGCAGCGCTACATTTCGTACAAAAGTATAAGATGTTGCCGTCGGAGTGACCTACACTGTTAGTAGTCCGATCTACGGAAGCGGTATCTGGGTCGGCTGATAATACATAGCTGCACAATCTTGTGCTTAGGTCTCGAGTACCATCTGACGTTACAGTAGCGTGATCAGGTCTCAAGTGCTGTAGCATCCCGATATTTGTAGCCACCCATGCACTCAGCCAGAATATGGTATTGGCTAAATGTAAGGCGGAATAGCTGGTCTCGTTTTTTTAACACATTATTCCGTTTTTATTAAGCGTCTTGCTGCATCAACATCATTTCCCACACAACATCGATTGAAGACTTATAAGGGATTAGTCTTCACTCCTTGAGTTACATATTAAAAATTTGTTCAAATGAGGCGAAAGTTATATAAGAAGCAAAGAGGTTCTCAGACGGTCATGTTACTCAACGATGATCACGTCAACTTCCATGATTTTTTTTGGCACTTGAAGGGGACTCTATCATTAAGCCGGAATCTATCCTTGGCGCTACTTGTGCAACAAAAAGCTATTTTTGTGCCGTGGGTAACAGGCCTTTTTACTGAATATTATAAATTTATTTCTTTCATGTCTATCCGAATATATATGTTGTTGCATTAAGCGGATGCAGTTGCATTCTATGCCCTGCTGATGATGCTCGGCCAACTTTTCGCAGGTTAGGTTATACTATTTGTAAGGACTCTAGCGACTTGGAAGGAAAAGATAATCCAAGCTTCATCCTCACTTATTGCAAAGGCATCTGTAAGTGTTATCTGACTTTTAGGGTGTCGAAGCATGTTTGTATAGAAGGTAGGTGCGTAAATTGCGTTGTTAGGTACAAACTTAACCACTAAGCACTTGTCAACGATCCTTACGAAAACGTTTATCGTGGTTTGCTCAAGTTGGCCAACATTAATTAGCAGGGCAAGGAGCGCAACTGTATTTACCCAAGACAGCAACAAAACTTGGATTAATGCGAAAAATGGACTTAAGCTTTTTTATTAGAACGGTATAAAGTATTTCCGAATAGCAAAAAGCGTAGCGGATAAACCCGACATTCTTAGGCGAAATGATACAGTGTGCATTGGACCTTTTACAGTCCTTATAAAGCATTGGTCGGCGTACACAACCGACCTTCAAAGCCGATGTCGACGCACCCGACATTTAAAGCGATTCATCTTAAGAGATTTTACCATTCCCAAGGCTTTGAGTCTCAAATGAATCCTAAGCACTGGGAGTAATACACTTCAACGAGGTGATCCAACGAAAAAGCGAGACCTACTTTCAAATTCTAATGCCGCGCAACTTGAACACAATGCCACTTTTGCTTAAAGAATAACAATCGTCGATCTAGCCTGATATTTAAGAGTGGCGTTCATCATAAGCAGTGGAAATCACATGTAGACACCTCAAGCTCGCTAATAGAACAGATCGATCCGGATTGTGAAATTTCTAAAGATAAGTACCAACGGCATTACAGCTCGGACGGTAATTGATTGACTATCATCCACCGATCACATCTTGTAACCAGACAAAGTTTGCTTTTCCTGTGCAAACTCGGAATTCGGCTATTCGAAGTATGTAGCCTTTCTAAAATGTCAACAGTATTAATGAAAGCTCATGACTTGCTTGTATTACGAAGGGCTTCACAATTAGCCGCTTTTAAGGCTCATACAAGACAGGCAGTATCCCAAGCAGAGCCGAATTCTTGTTCGGCGGATACAAAAGGGTACATTCATCGATCTCAGAGCCGTGAGGGAGTCCAGGTAGTCGATCTACTAATACGGGCGCAAAATTTATTGTAAGCGCTCTTGAAAGAATGGTAGCTTTTGGAATTACAGGAACCCTATCGGGTTTTGTACCGATAAGCTAAAGAAATATATCGAGAAGTATTCCCTGCCTCAATTAGGCCCTTACTACCCGTTGATCTTTGATTTTCGCTTGATGCAGAGAAGGCTGAGGGCTCAGGATTAATAGAGATCATAGGACTAGTAGCAAATACAAAGTAAAGGCAGCGTAATGTAGCGACGAACGTTCTTTGTATGATACAAGGAGCGTACTAGTGTCCGCGGCGGGTAGTTTTAGTCAAAATAGTCACCTTAAGGTACGCCACACTGACCTAGCGCTCAATTTTGGCCGAATGATGTGACCATCTTCAGCACAAGTAAGTCCGCTATCACAGGAGGTCACGCATTGTATAGGGGAAGGCGCGTACTTACGGCCCGATTTGCTTGTCCACACAGCAGCTGATGCGTTCGATTATGTATCTGGTACGTCGTCTAAACATTTTGACAGGGCGGAGACCTTTCGTCCTTAATCTCGCCACGACAGCACCAGCCATCTTAACGATCATAATTATATTCAAGCTACTTAGGAAGTGAGCCAGATTTCTGGCGATTTACAAGGTGACACCTTTAGCAAGCTCTAACGTATCCTTTTTGCTGTTCGACAGATCGGGGTGCAGTATGCGATCGGGACTTGCAAATTTTGTAAGAGCCGATGCGTCGCACCGACGGCGTCGCGCGGGAATACTATTTGCGAGTTATATGCTCTCGCTCGTTTTATCAAGGAGAAAAAAATAAACCGCAATTATAGCGTTGCGGGGCGCACTCAGGGCTATTCACATTAGTATCCATTGAGGCGAGCGTCCGGTGGGATCAACTCCGAAGTTGATGACAACGACCGCGGCAGTCTTTGTTGCAACTTCGTAGCTTTTAAGCTTTTTCCGATCAGCTTCTCTTTAAAATCAGGTGCATCCCTTAAGGAGGAGTTCGTGACACTTCGTTCTTACCTTTTAAATTTGGCTCATTTAATGCGTTGAGTTATAATGGTCGGGTCTGTACTGCATTGTTCGCCACCAACGTTTCCATTTTATCCCAGCTGGATCATAGTAGAGCTTAAATAAGCTTACATCGAAACCTAAACTTGTTGCGTTATCCCTAGCATTCTAACGTGTATGCCCAGCCTCTATCTATCAATTTCTTTGTTGCTGGACTGCTGCATCTTTTCTTGGTAATCTGAAATAATCGATGAAGCGCGAGCGCAGACGGCAGTAACCTCAGTTGTAAATATACCGTTCTCGCATTCGGTGTGAGTTAGAATATCCCTTCTGAGCTTTAGATTCTCCGCGTTTTATCGCGGTTACATACCTCAAAATACTGAAGATGCCTAAAGCTTAATCTTCGACTTGTTTTTACAATGTTGTATGTCTAGCCAACAAGCCGTTCAACATTTGATTTTTAATCTAGCATCCCTGTGCTGCATTAAATACATACTGAAAGCGGGATCGAAGAGCCTTTGCGATAGAGTAAGGTTCTGTCTTGTTATAATTTATATTTAAGGCTTCAAGTCAATCGTGACCTGTACCAAATATTCAGAACTACATATCGCGAGCTCTCTTGTAAAGAATATCTAGATAAGCAGTGCATTTAAGAAAGGACAATATTATTTCAGTGCAATAAAGTGAGAGGCTGCATCGATTCTCGATAAAAACTGGTCTGCTGTATCAATCTACGGAAAAGAACGACACACCACGCGTAGTGGTCCCCAGCTCATAATATATTATTCTCTATAAGGCTAAATATATGGTCATCGCAGTTAAGGGATGATCAATGACGTGGCAATGCCTCCACGATTGATGATCGAATCTTGTAAGTGAGTTTGATCACGTACAAAATGCGCTAACGGCTTAAGCTCTCGCCTTACTTAGTTAGCTTGCTGCCAAGTCTACATATGTCTCTGCGCTGTTAATCGTTTAATAGCTCATGGGCTTTGTGTTTGGTCTGACAAAAGAATCGGCGTGCACCACAAGGATCATGTTATTTGCTGACTGGCTGAGCAAAATGTCTTCATTGATGACTTTGCCCGACATATCGCAGAGTAACGCTTTTTCTCGATCGAGTCCAAAGTCAATATGGGCTCAAACCGCCCCCAATCATGACACCCGCTTCACGAGTACAAATCAAAAGGCAGTTTTAAGTTGAAAAATGCCAAGCTAGACATCTCAAAACGGACCATTCTCAAACTAATAAATGGAGCCTGTAATTCTTGTCACCAAGGATGTATTGCACAGTGTGTGAGCAATACACTAAAGCAATGGAGCAACATGATTTCACTCGTCGAATTTGCATTGAACAATCATCTTCACATCTTTACCGGCTTCATATCACTTTACGTGAAGAGGTATGTTGACCTGCACGGCCCCTTTATACCACCGTACAGTTAATTCCAACTGCACAACTCGATGCCTCTTAAACGAGGCTGAACATCCGTTTTAAAATTAGCTTTTAGCGCCAGAACTATCCTTCTTTTATTCTGCCGAAAAATGCACCTTTTGTGCTGGGAAATTTCAAGCTCATTCCGTAGCTTCTTAAGATGACTCGAAAGTGGACCTTATAATTTGCGATGCATTAGTAAAGGTAATCAACAGTGCCAAGACACGTTTTGTAGTTCTCCTATTTTAATGTGGCCTACCACTTCACACTGGCCTTGACCTGAGCGAATCTTTCCCGAAGCCATGAAAAAATTATGTATATCGTGTGCGCCGATGATGCGCTTGTTGGGATTTGCGTGAAGCTTATTCGAGTGCATGCACTCGGGCATTCCTTGCAAGTGGACAATGCAGCTTTCAGCTCGTGCTCTGCAAGGCTATAACAGTTAATTATTCAGGCATGACTGTGTATACGCCTTGTGGGACCTCAGCATTTGTGTCACCAGACAATTAGAAATGTAGGCGCGTTCGAGAGCCCTTGGGTACAACGAACTACTCAAAGAGCAAACTACTTGACGTTGTGGCCACAGTCAGTGGCATGTCACTCTTTCAAAGAGAGCTTAGTGGTACCCGTCGTTCAAACTGTGTGCGCTATACATTGTACATCTCGCAACATTGACGTTCAACAGTAATTATCGTCTGTGCCTGCTTGCTAATTTCAAATAAAGTTTGCTTTGAGCTTCTTCTTGCTCTGGAGAAGCTCGGGAAAAATGACCATGAGCGGTAGCATAGGCAGGTGTAAGAAGAATCTGGTCAGCTGCATCTTCAGGCAAGGAGCTCCATTATACAAAAAATTAAGTAATTGGCTGCCAAGCTGAGAGAAGGTCATTGCGACACTATGTTGATATGCTGGCAAAGAGCGAGCAATGTGTTTTTTTCTCAATCTTTAGACCAACGGTAGGAAAATCAGGTTATCTTTAATTTCAAAGAACATGCGCTCACTGTGGTTGCTTTTGGCAAGATTCAAAAATCCAGTGTGTGTCTCGCTAGTTGGTAGTAGTCTTGTCACATTGTGTGACTTGATCACATGACGTTTTAAAGTCTGACAAGAAGGCATTCCTGACTACTAGGAAGCTAGCAGAAAAATAGTACAGTGCTTAATAGCCTTTTATAATGCATATTAAAAGAAATTAATATGCTAGATAGAAATTGTAGAGTCATGGAGTGTTAAAGATAGGACAAGACAGAGCTCAGCTTCGACAAAGTCTTAGTAATAATTAAACTACGAGCCCTTGAGACCAGACAACGGGAATTAGCTTTACGTATATAACAAAGGTCAGAGACCTGAAATCACGCTCCCTATAACAGCTCTGCTACGAATAATCCCTTGCAGTTGGTAACACTTGTAGAAAAAACTGTGTGGATGGAGCAGTATGCTAAACGCCTCAGGGCATGCAAGACAAGCTAGTAAGGCTGCCAGTCTTTCTTGGCTGCTACATAAAAGCGCACAAGTGCCTGACACGATCAGTGTGCGTCTGGCAATAGCATTTTACTAAGATAATGCTCCGTTAAAGCAGCTTCAATAGAGAATGACGGAGTCGACGGCGTCAATGTAACCGGCGCCTAAGACGTGTGCTGATTATAAACCAGAGGATCTCTTGCTTATTGTGAAGATCTTCGAAGGGTTAGGAGGATATTTTTGATCGTGTGTGCAATTCTGACTTAGGTCAAGTATTCCGGAAACGAAAGACGTCTTTTAGTTAGACTGCATAAGTGGCATTGTATTTCTGGTTTGGCGATCAGGCAAAGGTTCACAAAGCATATGTGCATCCGTCAAAGCTTTATCTGTGGCCATCCCGCCAATCTCGCCGTTGATGTCTGTACCGAACCAAGTGTGCCACGGTCAGAACCCAGAAATCACGGCCGAATAGCTGTCTGGTATATCGCGAAAAAACAGCAGCACCGACAATAAAATAATTTTTGTCAAACCCGGAGAAAGAAGAAATTCGATAGGGATAAGCCATTAAAGGCTTCGTGATCTATAATGCGGATTGTGGTTGCAAAGCAGGCTTGCTTCTAGCTTAGACGATTTCAGCTAATTATGTATAGTCTTCATTAAATCTAATGCGTCGGACAAATACGCTCGACGTCTGAGACTCTACAAGCGCACTGACGTGACGCTGTCGCTACTTGCTTAACGACAAGAGCGAGAGTCACTGTGGCTTTTACCATCCAGGCAATCAATGGTACACCGCAATTGCTTATACAAGCATCGATCAGTGGGTAACATGCCATTTCGCGCGCAGTAGCAGCGACTGGGTTAGCTTAGTGCCAGCCATGCCATCGCCGGCACGCAACAATTTTTTTTTCTTACAAGACCCCCCTGTAGCTTACGAGCCACATTTAGCACAGTGTTGATGCTATGCTTATAATGCTTTATATTACAAAATGCTATCACTGTAAAGTAGCAAATGTTGTCTATTCCGAGTATCACTTATAAAGCTCCGTACCACTCTACGCTTCAAACTTCCGTCTCAGACACCAGTAGTATCCATTGCTGGAATTCAAATGCCCAACACATCGACCTACATGGTTCTGTGGTAGCACCTACACAATTCTGCTCCTTGGCATAAATAAGCGCAAGGCTCACCAAAACATAGCTAGTAGCAAAGTTGGGCATCCAAACTATTATTATAAAGCCAAGGTTTGAGACTTTCCAGCCACGTTGTGTCCAGAATAAGGTCATTGGTATCAAATTAGAATAGCGCTCGACTCTACCAAAGTCGAGAGATTTCACACCTAAATTTGATGGACATAAAGTGGTACGAAGCTCAGTAAGCAACGCTCATCGTAAACAAATTTGGTGTCTGGCGTGACATAGTCCGCCAGAGGTGAAAGCCTTTGGGGAGCTGCCTCTCTGATGCACGTGGAACGGTACATATTCCCCCGAGTTGAGATTTTGATGAGCGAAGCTCTTTGCTTAACGTCAATGCAGACGACGGTATGGCAATGTGCAATAGTATTTACAGGAACAAGACATGGATGTACCTTTCATGAGCCATGTGAAAGACGGCTACGCATGGCTCTCATTGAGCAGCGCAGATGTTTCATCTCGAACAAGGTGGGTTTCTGATAAATGACTTTGAAATTGACAATTAGTGCTGGACTATAATCCCTATGAGGGAGTTATCGGTACGGACTAGGGCAAGGTTAGCCTGCGATTTTCCTTTATGGTTTATATGCATTATGGCAGGACTTGAAGAGGCCTATAGAGCCGATAACATAACGAGGCAGTGGGTATACGACTTAAACGAGAGTTCCGCTTCGAACCACTACTGGGTGAAGTGGGCTTGAGGACACTGGGAAAATACTCAGCGCACAGAGAAGAAAGCAATCTTAAATGTCAGTTCCAAAGCTGATTAATCTAGTTAACTTCGAAGGCCAAGCCGAGTTTGTTACCTCCCTTTAAGTACGGAATTTTACAATGGCATGCTGTCTGACGCATTTGTACAGATCGCTGAGGAAAGCAAATGTTGATACATGTCTTCACACAGTTGACCACATACCAAACGACTACGTCAAGAAAACCGTTACACATTCAACGAGTCCAAGTAGCATAGTTGTTGCCATTGGATTTGTCCTTAGGCACCTTGAACTAGACGATTGTATAGAGGACATAACGAATCGAAATATTAGACGTACTGTACGCGCGCTACCTAGTGCTTTTTGATACGTCAACATATTCAATCATCACCTTTCTGTCTCGTCCAATCGACTTACTCAACAAATCATCAGAGACGCCAATGACGTATTATGTGCCTTGCGTCATCGCGTTGGACTGACTCAAAAATTGGTTCGAGTTCCAGTTAACCGGTAGTCTTCAAAAGCATCAATCATCCATTCGAACGCCAATATCTCGTTTGGGTACAATACTCCTGGCCGCCATCGCAACTCGCAATCGTACCCATTATCGAAAGTCGTACCGGTATAAAAGCGCTTGTTGAAGCGTTTCCTCTTGGGTAACGCCTTGCTATATCCAGAAAAGGTCGAAAACAGTTCCAAAGATTCTTCTGCTTGATGAAATAATACAGTGGTGTGATCATAAAGGATCCGCCTTCGGTGTTTTTATCTGATAGAGATGTACGTCACGAAGTTGACTTGACCTCAAAAGTCGATTACTGCGCGACATAGCAGTGATCTGAACAAAAAAAAGATGCACCGTCATTGACGTATTCTCTCAAGCAAAACACGAGGCGAAATGGCTCGAGAAATAGGTCTTTTTATGCCACACCAATATTTTGTGTCAGAAAGCTTGATCTGCATTATATTAAGCTGGATTTGGTCAACATCTTTGCACATAGACCAATTGCTGATGCAAGTCAATATAGCGAGATTTACGTTGTATAGCGCAGTCAACGGGTAAAATCAACAAAGCATCAACGACATTCAATTATTCGGTGATCAAAATGCTGAGGCCCCAAAGCATTTAAGAACAGAAAAAGCATTATGTTTTTTTTGTCCACAGTCACGCAGAGCACGAGAAGATGGACGTGAGAAACTTTGCTGCTCACTTGCGAGCAGTGATCGAGTGCATGCGCACAAAATAGCGTTTTACGGATTAAGATTCTGCATTATTGGCTCAGGCGATCTCAACAATTTATTCTCGTACCAAAAATAATGGCCTTCGGAAAAAGTTTTGCTAAGAACGAGGCTATGAAAGTTCGTTGAGCTAGTAAGACCAACAAAAGTGATTTGGTCTGGCCAACTATATATACAACTTTCATTCGGATAATGCAAATTTGGCTAGGCCATTATACGACATGTTTTAAAAGGACACAGGGTAAGTTCGTGAAGATTAACACTAAGAGTTGTTTGACAAAGTCAAAAATAATCTGCTACCGCCACTGATCTTAGCTCCACCGGATCAAACAACCCTTTAGTGCTGTCTGTGATGCGTCAGATATCAGCACAGCACTGCTGCAAGACAGATCGATAGATTGCGTTTGAGTAATTCAAGGCTGCAAAAAAAACTCATCTGTACATGACAAAGAAACACCTGCTATGAAGAATGCTTTCGTCAGCTTCATGATGCTCCTGTTAGGCCATGTGTCCTCTGTCATCTGAACTGTTCATGAGTCAGCTCACAATTTGACTCTGTCGTTTCAGCTCTCGCAGAATATCGCCAAATAGCTCTTCTTTTTTGCAAATATAGCTCTAAGAGGAAATATTAAATGTAAGCCAGAAAAGCAGAGTATGCAGTATCGCGTCGCCAAGACTATGAGCGAGCTCATGACCCAACTGCCATCTCGTCTGTATTGGATGTTTTCCATCGCGCAAATGCGCGAGACGACATGCGCATAGCTTTGCACAAGGCTCTGGTAGCAAAAGGCTTTAATACTTGGCAATAGGATTGTTCATGTAATAAAGTGCGGGGCACACCAGCTCTTGATAAAGGCCGGTACGATCAGAATTTTAAGCGATGTACTTTTTATGAGTCCTACGATTCATTGCCTAACGATTGTCTCTGTCGAGGGGAAACATATATTTTGACACTTACTAAGTTGTATATGTGGACATGCTAATATGTGTGCACGATCAAAGTGCGCCAGCAAGTCAAACTCTTTCCAAACTATGCCGCACCATCATTAAGCTTGTGGTGCCATTGTGCTACTGGCAATTCATTAGTGCAAACTACGTGTTCGGTCTATCAAAGACCTCGGTAGTGTTGCAGTTTTTGCTGATCATTTGAGCAAATAAGCTCATTTAACGGTTAAGCCAGATACGGTCGACGATGTCGAAGTAGAACTTGCGGCTCCAGGACCGTCTTTTTCGACAAAATGGATCCCTTGAGTAATCGTCTTTGACCTGAGACCCCCCCCAATGTGTTTTATTAATAAATGTTTCGAGGGGCATTCACCGCAAAACACCTAGAAATCGATGGTTTGGAAGGGCGAGCAAATTTTGTCGTCGAAGGCGTGTCACACAGTATTTATGCGATGACTTCAAGTATTTGAATCAGCAAGCCATCTGTCGGGCTATGGGCAGGCTACTTACAGCTTTACACAAATGCGCTAGCTAATTATCGCGTTTGGCTAATGCCACCACACTGTTCTAGTCTTGACGGAGAGGAAAGACCCAAGCCGCTTGCTTTGTCAGCTCTTGTTGAGTGCATAAGCAAGTAAGTCGTAGATTTAAGCTTAGGAGCCTCAATCTCCTAAGACACGTAAGAAACAACATGGTTTAGTGACAAGATATTCAAGCAAGGCATTCTGACCAAAAGAAAATATATCACAAGACAAAATTCGACATTGTGGGTTCAATACATAGAAACACTTTCATGTTCGCTTACTAAGATTAATTTGTGAGCTTGGTATATATTGTAAAATGCAGACACATCAAGTGTTTTATGCAAGCTGATTGTAATTTCGGGAGACGTCAGTGCGGAAGCATTGGCCCCGGATCATACACTGGCAAAGCCACAGCCCAGTAGCTGTACCAGAATGTACTTTCGGGCAATAGTGTCGAATTGTCGAGTGCGAGGTGACACAATTTAGTGTTCGGGGATCGATATCTGATCGGAAAAGGCGTGGAAGTGTGGGTCTGCAGCATCCGTGCATGTCTTGGCAAAGACAGCAGGTATCGCTGGTGCTACGGCTCAACAACTGGCTGCGTCCGCCAGACATCGACATCATATCAAAGGACACGCGGTGTGCCGCATAATGCTGAGAGATTGTCTTTCTCCTCTTCTTCTCGATGCAAAGGGTGAGCACCACAAATACTTGAAGAGTGTTTCACGCCGTCGCCACGGTCAGAACAAGCATATTGTAAAGTAAAGAAAGATAACTCACACCAAGGTTTTGGAGCGCTAGTTAGCCCGGAAAAAATGCCACTTTGAGCGCTCTTGATCATACAGATCAGGGGCTTTGGCAGGTCTACATTCGGATTGAAGGCCTTGGGGCCACAAGCAGAGCATATCTCGAGATCCTTGGTAACCGCTGCAGAAGCCATGGGTACGGAAGTATCAGGTCGTTGTCTTGGGTTGCGACAAAAGATGACAAGCCTTCGAGTTGCACACGCGTACCAAAGGCATCGCTTTTCTCACACATTGACTTTGCTGAGGCTGTTGCAAAGTGCCGGCAGAGAGAACAGCTTTTTATTTGTTTGTACCTAGCTCTTAAACAAAAAAATTGTCATTATCGAACGCCATATATGACGTGAGATATCTGCTACAGTTTGCAGTGCCGGCACTGAGCCTCCGCTCAATAAATTTGCCAAACGAGTTAAGTTGTCCACACAAGAGAAGATAACTAACAGCCCAGCTCTTAGAGCTGCGCGTGCCGCACGCTGAGTACCCGTCAACGCTGCAGCGCAAAACCATAAACCCAACGTAGTGCGAAGTCAGGATCAAGCAAATTCATTCTGCTACAACCACACCTCGTGCTTTTTTACCTTATTGGAATTACGAGGAATGAGCTTTGGCCTATCAGGCCCAAGCTTTTAGTTGGAGAGCCGGTACGGAGTGTGCGAGGGGGCACAAAACAAACACTGGTCGCTCGCAATTACGTGGTATGCAACGCATGAGCTTGCAAGTTTGTAGCTCAGGTAAACGCGGCGTATGTAGAGTCCACCTTAAGAAATTCGTTCGTACTACTTGGATTAGTGAAGTAAGCCGCAGGCTTGGAGCAGAGTTTGGATTCTTCGGAGGTAAAATCCGACCTATTCGTTCTCTTATGCCGAGTCTGGTGGATCGTAGTCGAATATTAGGCTTAGGTAACTTTGAACAGAAGGTTACCACCACGCGCGGCGTAAGTAGCTCTGAGAACAACCGAGCCGTCATCCGACGGCATGGCATGTTTATACCGAGATGCTGCGTGATATACTATGAGCTTTAGTCGTGCTTTAAAATTTTGTCGATTGCAATGCATTAGGTGCGGACGACTAGGAGATCGCTTGACCTTGAATCGGTATTTATGAATGAACGTTAAAGCTCATTCGTTTGTTGTGTAGGGTGCGAGTCACAACAAGGATGCCTTATAGACAGAAAGTTCCGAAGAAAAGTCTGGACTTATACGACCCAAGAGTCTTAAAGACTAAATGTGGAAGTCCATCGGGCTACTTGAATTCCGTGTATGTTCACCAATTGGTGTTATTACCACGTTGTGTGACATAACTCGCGTGGAATTCCGAACGGCAATATAAAGGCAATACATTATACGGAGAAGCTAAAAGAAAAGCAGTAGATGGCCTAGTGATCGCTGCTTGACGCATATTAGTATAAATTACTATGCTTGCTAGTAATCGTAGAATATTCAACCCACGAGGCTGTATCAGTAAGCCCAAGAAAATTAGTTTACGCTCTAAAGTGTTAAAGCTACATTAAAGTCTTAATTCTGAGACCAATACCAGCTATTGAAGTAAGGTAAATAGCAATCTGCGATTCGCCTTTGATTTGGTTATTTAAATATCAATAACTGAAACTCACGCTCTGTCTTGGCAAATAGCTATGGCAGTCTTGCTGCAGCATCCGCTTTAGGAGCTGGCATCACAAGCGTACATGACTTTGTAATGTTCTGCTCAAACTGCTTCTATCAACTGTACTTGTACCTCTAAATGCGCGCTTATTGCGTCGGGGCTTGTGCGACCAAATGTGGTTCCTCGTGATCTAAGCATACGTGTTAATTTGCTAAAAAAGAATTATATGACTTGCGGCAAGTTAGCTTATTGCTCCATCCGCGCATTAAATCAGTCGTATAATTTCAGTTGTAAATTGAAAATATAAGGTGCAGTAGGGCTTTAGTTGTGATAAAGCGTCTTTGACCTACTTTCGTACTTATCAATGAAACTCTTAGAGTCACTCTTAATACCTGATACCTCGTCTAACTCTTTAATTTTAATTTTAAAGTGAGCTTGATTTCTATTACCTGAATGTTTGCTTACTATTCAGCATAGTTATTCTATATAACCCGATGCATAAGCCTCATTCGTTTTCTGCGATGTCACTTGACTTTTCTATTGAAACAGATCAAAATTGGCCACATCTAAAAATTACTAATGCAGACGGGTATGATTTAATGTCGAACCCTTTAAGTGAGCGCTGTGCTGAGAAAGGCATGAAACAATATTTATCACCTTTTCCCGTAAAAAATGTATGTATGAATAAAAATACCGCCGCAAGCAGGATAATGTAGTCTACACTATTCTCTCAATATAGGTTAAAAAAACATTCCATTTCTGTCTCTAGCGTCCTCGCTCGCAGTTGAGAATAGTTCGCCATCCTCGCTAATCATTGCTCCGTGTCAGGATGATGAAGTCAACGAGCGTAGTTATCAACACGGACAGCGTGGGCGGAGACATGGCGCCCGTTGCGCCGCCTAAACGCAATTTTATACAGAAGGTGAATGACGTGAACAAGATGGAGTTGCCAAAGCTGCTGCGGTACATGCGGCTAGGCAATGTGGGATGCTCTATTATCCAAATTATCGCAGGCATCGTTGGTATCACATCGTTTATTACGCTTAACATCACGGGCACGCTCGTGTCCATTTACGTCATTATGTTTGGCATACTGTTTCTGCTCTTTGAGTGTCGCCTCTCGCGCATGGAGACAGCCATTCGCTCTAATTTTGGATTTTTGTACAGCTACAAGGGAAGAGCTGCGTTTATCTTCTTCATCGGCTTTTTGGACTTCGGTATTGGCTCGGCGCTTGCCACCATCGCTGGTGTTTTCATGTGCATGAACGCGTTTATAAATTTGCTCGTCATGTGCCGTCACCCAGAGTTTAAGTCGACGCTCAGCGCTGATGCGGATCCTACAGCTGGCTACACTACGAGCAGCCAGGAGGCCGCCAGTTTTATGAGCAAAAACCCGGACCTTGCAGCTAAGGCCGGACAGTATGCTTTTCAGCAAGCCGCCAACACGCGTCATTAAGCAGTCAACTTTTATGCGAGTTACGACTCGGGCAGCAGGTTGATTTTGCTTTACGATGTAGTTTTTTACAATAGTTTTTTAAATTCACATTTCACGGAGGTGTGGAAAGCTTGTTTTTTTTTCTACAACACTAACCATACCGACTCTAGAAAATAAGGATCGCGTCATTTATGCCTCTTGTAAAAAAGCTACCTTTAATCGTAAGATAAAACCTTTATTGCTGCTTATGTATTTCCAACACATACTTCCCTGCCGCGTTCACATTGAATTCAAGTTATGGTATCAATGTAGCAGGTAGTAAATACAAGCCAGTTATCATTGTCGGAAAAGACGTCGAGCGGTAACGTTTTATTACACCAGAGATACCGACGATTTTGTCCAAAAGGGAGAGCTGACTGTCGCATTCTTAAGCCGTAATATCATCTTGTTCATTACAAAGTAATGCCACAGATGAGGTGAACTAGAAAACACTCACCTCGATGAGAGCAACCAGAATTTTGGTGGAGGGCAGTTATTTTGTCTACGCCCAAGCGATGTAGCTACGTTATAGATAGCAAACGAAGTAAAAGGCACGTTAGCTATCGCAATTCTAGCACTTTGTTGCCAAAAAAGTTAAGTTACGATTCACCCATGTTTTCATGTGGGAGAATTGCAAAGTGCGCTCCACAGCGAAAAGGCTCTAGCACAATTAATTATCGCGCGAGTGCCCTGTTGCTTTGACTGCTCAAATTTAAATAGTGACAAGTACTATGGCTTCGAGCCTGCGAAGCGGTTCCTCGTAGACGTCGTTCTAAAAAATGAATGTTGGTACAAGGTTTCCAAGCAGCTCGTTTAAATCGGAAAAATCAATTGAAAAACCTAATGTGCAACCGCCATGGCAGTCGACTGTATGGCATAGTTCTTCATTCGCCAGAAACTTGCCCAGAAATATCGCAATTTCGTAGAAAATTACCCTTTGTCATTATGCGGGGCTCCTCGCCGATAACCCAAAGGATGGGCATCCGGACATCCAAAACATGGTTATGATGATCTCATTATAATTATGTTTTCGATGATCAAATCATGTTTTGGAGTTTGAGACGTCTAACGAGTGACTGCGCAATTTCTAATTTTTAAAGCTGTGCTATATACCTATCTGCGGAGGCGTGGGTGAAGTGGTGCAAGCGCCTGTTGAGTTTTTAGCATAGAGTAAGTGGTGGCGAGTTTTTTCATCGAGCAGACGATTGTTTTCGAACTTCACTGGCTAGTATTGCCCGTGATCATGGCACCCAGATCGCTTTTATTGGATGCGCACGCCATCAATTCATTTGACAGCTCAAGAATGTAGCAACTACTACTGCAAGCCAATGCGTCTGAATTTTTATTTCTTGCTGGTGCATGTGATACGCGTCTCACCTAAAGGCTGAGTTCCCAATAATTTTTGCGGTCAACTTACAGACTGCAGCAGCTCACCACGATGTCAAAGTTTGAACTCAATCAGACGAGATTCGATATGCATGTACAGGAGGAGCTCAATCTACTTGTTTGTAAAATGTTTTTGGGCATTGCACATTCTGGTGAATTAGATAGTCACGCCCATTCTGCTTGCGTGCACTGTCTGCCTTCATATATATGTAAAAGACTTTTATGGTGACTCAATACTGGTCAATCACATCGTCAAGTTCTTCTGCAAAATGGTGGAAGCGCAATTTTCCGTCTTGGAACTCGTGTCATCCATGACGCGTATCGAGAGTTTTGCCAACGGTGTCGGAGGATCGCACAGACCACAACCGTACACGAAGTCAAAACGAGATACATGCGGCCAATCCTTTTACAATTAATGTGAAAGCGTGGACCTTACTCCGGCAGGGAACATGAATACTCTGTTGGCAGTGTTAAACGTCAGATTTGCCTTTGAAATACGCTTAAACAGGAACATCCGTTTATATTATCAGCACCTCACGTTAACATAAGAATAACTTGGCAAAATCTTTAAGCACCAGCATCACCTTTTTCTGTACACCTTTGTTCGGACCCTACAAGTCAAAGCAAGTCTCGTTGTCATAATTTTGAGGCACGTCTTTAGATCAATTAGTGGCACAAGGTGTCTATCAGTTTTGCTAGTTCACCTATTATGGCACTGAAGTAGAAAGTCAGCATTTTTAGTATCATTAATCGAATAGTGAGCGCACACTTACTCAACCTGCGCCCACTCGATCTGACCAACGTCGTTCGTGTAACTCTTGACCAACCGAGTGCAAGCAAAGGACAATTTGTCGCTATGCTGTCTCAGACGAAAATATATGACGTGCAAAAAGATTCACGGATTTTAGTGTATCAGGTCCGTATTG
Organism: Plasmopara muralis; assembly: GCA_003676415.1. NCBI lineage: Eukaryota > Oomycota > Peronosporomycetes > Peronosporales > Peronosporaceae > Plasmopara > Plasmopara muralis. The sequence continues at coordinate 91,093 of RCHQ01000082.1, read as the reverse complement.
CAAACACCAACACTTTTTTAAAGTTTACAGTAAAATGTAAGTACTTTATAGTACTAGCGAGCTAGCTACATGTTTAAAATGCAGGAGCGCGCGCTTCGCGGATGGTACACTCGAGTGGACCTTTCACGGGTAGAGTCACACTACAATCGTACGTAATTTTGAATGGATCTTCGATCGTTATAATGTCAAAGCGACTGAATAGCACAGCAATGACAGTCAGCATCTCCAACAAGGCAAAGCGCATACCCACGCACTGGTGTGGACCACCTCCGAACGTGACGAACTGAAACGGATTCACATGTTTCATCTTGCCCGTCCCCTCATCGATCCAACGGTCAGGATTGTACTCGGCCGCGTCTTCACCCCAAACATTTCTCATGCGTGCAGCAGCGTATACTGATATGAAAACATACGCGCCTAACGGAACAAACGTGCCTTCCCGAAGCGTAGTCGATCGTGAAGCTGCACGGTGAACGCCCGTCATGTTCAAACGTAAACTCTCCTTGAGTACAGCTTCAATGTACGGCACCTTGTTAAGACCCTCCATTGTTAGAGCTTGCAGTTCGCCGGTCATGAGTTCAGGCAGTTTCTCGCGAATTTCTTGACGAAGCTTATTTAATACTCGGGGATGACGATTCAGATTCACAATAATCCACGCCAAACTAAAACTAGTAGTCTCCTTGCCAGCGAGAAAGAAATTCATCATGGCGTCGCGCAAATCTGACGAATTCGTTTTACCGGTCGAATCGATAAATAGAGTCAGTAAATCCGTCTTGTTTTTCCAATCATCCGTAGCCTTACTCTTGATCGACTTGTGCACCACTTCATTCAACAATTCGGTAGCAATTTTGATGCAACGTTTGAGCATCCGTTCATCGCCAATGTTTAAAAATCGTTTGAGCTTCCAGTACCACATTGGCGACTGCAAACGCGCTCCAAAGACTTTGGCATACCCATCGACAGCTTGAATGAATGGATGGTCCATTTCCGAGTTTGAATCGCCATCAAGACCGTGCAGATCCACACCAAAACCAATTTTAGTGAAAACATCACTTGAAAACTTGCCCAACAACGATTTCATTGGCACAATACGTCCGTCTCGTGCACACTCTGCAAGCACGTTGCGAATTTTTATAGATTTTTCCTTTATCACATCTTCCATGACGTCGCGCAGCATATTCATGGAAAACAAATGGCTTGCAATTCGTCGTTGTTTGAGCCACTTCTCCCCATCGACACCAGCAACACCTTCGCCAAAAATATCGCGTTGAAGATCCACGAGATCGTCGCCGCGAACAAACGTGTCGTTTTGAGTCTTAAAGACGTCCTCACACGCCTCGGGCGATGTGATAATGAGCGTCTGGGGACGACCGACAATGCTAAGTACCCAGGGTTTCCCCCCGCTAATTTGACTCTGCTCAGCCATCCAGTCTTGCAGTTTCTCCTTTTGGAAGAACATGACATCGAGTGTATTACCAAGAATTGGCAGCGTTGACTTGGGCCGATGTAGTCCTTGAGCATCTAGAGCGCGAGTGATTTGCATCTCCTTGTACATTGCAGGGAGCAACTTGTAAATCAGGTAAAAGCCACTCAAGGCCCCAACGGCGAGCCACACCTGTCGCTCATTTGCTTGGTGCTGCGCAATTCCCCACATGTTAGTGGCGATAGATATTGAGAAATGACAGCAACACGGCCAAGGCAAACTTCCCCCAAAAATTTAACGAAAATTCCTAAGTCGTCTGTCTGTCTTAGTAGTTCCCTTGCCCGATCGCTGCAAGATGATACGGATTTGCGCCATTTTTATTGTTCGCATCTATGAGTAGGTTAATGAGCTTTGGTGGGAATGCCAAAATGGTTGCCACCATGAGACTGGTTTGAGCGAGCTTAGAATAAGATCCGTGGTTCATGCATTAATGTGGTTCCATTTTCTACAGATTTACTACCGCTGGAGAAAAAGCGGGCTCAGTAAAGGATCGTGATTCATGCGTTGATGTGTTGCCAGTCTCTAAAGATATATTATCGCCGGAAAATGTCTCAAAAGCCTTAACTACTCTTTACAGACACGGCCAAACCGACGTCTGCTCGTTTCCCACTTGGCCTGTCCAGAGGGATAGATTCAACATAAAAACCGGTTTTGACCAACATAACATTTGTAAATACATGCACACTCAAAATGATGGGTGTGAGACGAGCACTATTGGATATGCTCTTAAATATTTGTAATTTTATAATTGTGTGTGCATTCAATGGACCAAAAACTGACTAGGCTTTCGGGAAAAGGTTTGCAGAAACGAGCACCAAATAGCGCGCCGTTTCTGGACAAGGGCCGACCTGACGCCCCAATTTTTGTATATGTCGCGCGACCTTCCCTGGGCAGACGCGCTTGAATTCTCGGAGCGGGCATATCAAAGTGAAAACGAAAGAAGTCGAGCAAATAAAACGAGTAGGCGTACTCGCAGTGAGTATGCATTGCGTTTATGAGGGAACCCTAAGAAAGAGGGCTATTACTGCGACACCAGTCTTTAATAGGTTCCACAACTTTCGGTGGCTCCGAGTGAGCAGTACCAGACGAAGAAAAAAGAACTTGGTTGAGGCCGTGACGTCTCCTATAATTTATTAAGGGTCGGTGCTCGAGGCCCGATAGTCAAAAATATCGACATTAAGACCATGCCACCAAAAAGGTGTTCTTTTATTATACTTGACATCCCGGACCTTTGCAATCCTATTAATATCCATTGTTGCTCATACTCAACGTGAGCTGTGCGGTATCACTCCATCGCAGCATCGCATTGCGCCTCGCATCGCAGTCTTGCGCCACATTTTTCTTTGTATTCTCAAATCATCTAGCAAACAAAAATGTTGCTTCAACTCTATCTCAATGGCCCACCTGGCTCAGGTAAAACAACACTGGCCAAGCTTTTATGCCACGAGTTCAATCTTGAGCTCATCGCCACAGGCAACTTGTTGCGGGAGAACATTAAATTGCAAACGGCTGCTGGTCGCAAGGCACAACGTTGTATTGCTGCAAACAAGCTGATTCCTGACCGAGTCGTGCTTGACATGGTGGAACATAAAATCACAAGCTGTTTGGCACAAGGCCGAACTGGTTGGGTGCTCGACAGTTTTCCTCGCACGACTGACCAGGCAAAGTTGCTAATGATTAAGCCTCATCTCTGCCCTGCTATAGTTATATTGCTTGATCTACCTCAAGCTGAATGCTCCGCTCGTATTAGTGGTCGCCGATTCGATCCTGGGACGGGAGCTATTTACCATACACTAAGCAACATGCCCCGAGATCCGGTCATTCGGGCGAGACTTACTAGAAGGCGCGATGATTCAGAGGAGCGGCTTTTGCCACGATTTGAAGCGTATCAGGCGTTTGGAGAAGCTACAACTAAAGTTTTAGCCACTAGTCGAAGCATCGTGCATCGAGTCGATGCGCTGAAATCTTCGGTTGCAATTTTGGAAGATGTTTCCGTGCTGCTGCATTCGCTAGCAAAAAAACCTTTGCAGAAATCGCCTGTTGTGAGCAATGATACCAATTTCAGTAAAAGCAATAATCAAACGCAAGATTCGGCAAAAGTGCCCGTGAAGTTACCGGTCCGACTTTGTTCAGAGACCATTCCAGAAACGCCGGACGAAAACGATGAAGACGACGGATTGCAAAAATATCAATATGATTGGGATGATAACAACATTTTAATGGACGCCAATCGGCGCAAAACCTCGCCTATTTTAGAGGGAAAAGTGCGCGATGCTGCGCCAGTGCTTGAGAAAAACAAACTATCGTCTTCGTTTATGGCGGCACTCCCCTTGCCAGTTCTACCATCAAAGTCAGGAAGTCTTAAAGACGACCACTGTTTTCCTCCTCCTCCAGCACCAAAGCTACGACCTTTACCAACACCGAAGGGCAGGCTGAAAAGCCTCCAAACATCAAAAGAAGTGCCGAATTTGACTTCTCACTCTGAGGAGTTGTGTGAATCCATCAGCATAAGAAGCAGTAGCAACCACTGTGTTCAACGTAGTATAAGCACGACAACCTTGGAGACGGCGGCTGCATCTATTGATTTAGGGACTTTTAAAGAACTGCTACTTGATGGATTCGAGGCCGTAAAACACGGTCGGCGTGGTCGGCCACACCCACGGCTTATTTTCACCGATCTTGGCTTTAAGCGAGTATTTTGGCAAAAGGCCATGAAACCAGCCGATCGGGTTGGCAAAGGTAAACATGCACGAATGGAGCAGAGTACACTTTTGAGTGACGTCATTCAAGTCGCGCGAGGAATAAAAACTGCAGTACTTAAGCGGTCTGGTAATGTTGCGCGTTACGAATGCTACGTATCGCTTGTGACGCCGAGACGCACATTGGACTTGGAGCTGCCGAATCCTCAACTAGCAGACTTTTTGCAGCGGGGATTTGACCAGCTTCTGCAAAACCTGTAAAATCAAGTGTACAACCCAGCGGTGGCAGGCTAGTTGAGTTAATATGGTCATTTAGCTTTTCGCCCGTTCTTTTGTGGTATAAGTTTTTTTTCAAGTAATTGTAAACAAAACACCGAGCGATGGCATAACGAATGTCGTTATGGTGCATATGACGATGCACAGGATAATACTCATAAATGGAAAGCCTTTGCGCTTCACAAAGATCTTTTGATAATCAATGAACCATTGACTGGCCGAAGGCACGCTTTAGACAAACAACGGTATGGACGCAGCTTTAATCGTTCAATTTAATTTACAACAAGCCAGAGTACTAAAATTACGGCTTGCTGGAATGCTTATTAATTGTAGTATTTTATTTGTGCCGCTGTAGAATTAATTACAATGCCAAGCAAGGATCCCGTTGCTGCGTACATTGTATGGTAAAACAAAGCCAGAGCACTCGAAGCTTCCATCTGGCACTTGTTGACATCGTGATACTTACCACATTTCCAACAAACAAGCAAACAGCGAGCTGCCGTGTGGTTGCACTTATCAAAACGCTGGCACGTTTGCAGTCTACATCGTCGTAACGTTGAAATTAACAGCAGGACCAGCCGTAAAAGAGTGCAAATTACGACTTTGAACGATCTGCAAATATTTCGCTCCAAGGTATAATAATGGTGAAGATATATATCACTAGAATGTACTTCATAAATTATCTGTGGAAGGTGTCTACTACAGCAGCACTCCACCTATTCCATCGTCAATCCTCCTAAGCTTACAACTTGACCTGAGATCTTCTTTGCTTGCGACCATTTCTATTAGCGCCAGAAGACCGCGCTATGCTTTGTGCTGCTTAAGATTTGATTAATATGCTCGTCACGATTAAATTGGGTTCAAAGAAACGATAATAACATGTTGAGATGTTGAAAGTGCGATCTACATCTGCGCTTTATGGTTTGTATGCGGCATGCAGGTCGAGTAGTGAAGTGTACTAAAACACTGCACTAATCGGGCCCTGTTCAAAGTGCGTTCTCTTGCTCTATTCTGAACATACAATGCAGCGCTGAGAGTGATCATATATGCTCCAGGCACTTAAGCTTCATTCTTTCGTAGCTCTTTGCACCGCAATTTTCGCTGCCTAGCACTCTTCTCATATCGCTAAATTGTAATTTGATGTTTATCTCACGATGGTCAGATAAAAGCGATGGAATTTTGAGCTTACTCGTATGTGCCCAACGTACGTTTAAGTCCTTGCTTTTTTCAAGCTGTAATCAAGATAATACAACAACAGGTGGTTCGAATTTCGGTCAAACGGCGCAGATTTGCGTGTCTCGTATATCATAGCCCTATTAATCGATCTCATGTCGCGGATGCTCTCCACTATTAAGGTAAAGATATTCCTTTCCCCTGACATGACTGGCAGAACGAACATGCCTCGGACTCACTTTACGCGAATAACACAATACACATTGACGCTTGACTCCGTTCAACTTTAGTACACGCCACAAGTACACTTGTGACTCTCGTCTGAATAAACTAGCTGTTTTTGCTTCGATTGAAGTGTTAAGCAGGCCTTGGGACTACTGCTCTCTTTTGTATTTTTCGAAAAGTCCAGAGAATAACCCAAATACACATAACCTGCATTAGAGTTACATTAGTCAAGTGGTGAAAATATTGAGCAAAGCCAAGCATGACGGTACCTGAAAAATGTGAAGTAGGTTCACCGAGCAGGAGACGGTATCGCACGAATAGCCATTTGCACACAATAGTTCCACTGGAGTATCACTTGTGCGGGCAATTGCCATATACATTTGGGCAGCGATGACAGTTAGCGAACAAGTTTCCACCACGAATAGAATCTTCTTGATCTTGGTGGCGTGACCCTCTTGTGGACGAAGACACGGTTTGCGACTCCGCGTGTTATTCTCGCAGTCCTCTTCGTCACTTATGTTAAGATCGAAGGACCGGTTAGACATCATGCGATCGGATTGCATACTTGGCATACGCAATTTCAGCTGCCACTCGTACTGCTGCAAGCGTTGAAGTACGCGCAGACCGTAAATAAAAAAGACACTGCTGATTACACCCAGCATACAGGCGCTAACGGTGAGCTGCATGTACACGAGACCTTGCGGATTGAATCCCTTGGACAGGAAGAGACACATATCGTACATTATCTGAAACGTCCAGACCACGGCAATAGCTAAGCTCTCTAAGCAGACCAAGTGTGGCGGCTTACCAGTAACCGCAGCGCCTCGCTGAATTATAGTAGCCCAATACCCCAACGCCAAGATGCTGTACAAGAAAACGGGTAAGTGACTTCATATAAGCACCAGAAGGTAGCCTTTACAACTTACTACACAGAGTAGAGAGCGGCAGTGCACGTATCAGCTAGAAAAGCGCTAATTGGCCGTGGAATGACGTAACCATAACTGGAAGGGTCGGCACCACGGATGACTATAGTTACAGCGCCATAACAGCAGAAGAGAAAACTATATTGCTGGAGCAGCGCACCCTCGTGTTTTACTGACCGAACGTAGAGAATGACACTGGCTGCAACGCTGATCCCGCCGAGGGCTAGATACACCGCCTGCATCGTATGATATGCCTCCCTGTCGTATGACGCAAGTGTCCGTACACATCCATCCTCTGTACGTGCAAGTCCGAATTCGCACGTGGTGGCGGTAATATTCGCCATTTCACAGCACGCTGCGCTGACTCACTAAAGCCTTGTTAAAATGAAGAAGCAGTCGCGGGTTAAAGACTCGTCTGTGCCGACAGTTCGTCTACGTGAACTGAACTTGCGTAGATTTTAATGTCCGACCAAGTCGCTCGGCCAATGTAACAAACCCATGTCCGTCAAACCACATGGACAGGGAAGGGCCCTCCTTGATCATTGCGATGGGAATTTGGGCTTTAACAACCAATCCGAGCGCAAGGGTCGATTCCTGTAGAACATAATTCACCAAAGTAATGGTCATAACTAGTATAGTTTTTTACAATCTTTGACGTTTGGTTGCGCCAACATCCTAGCTCCAAAAGCTAAGCCTTTTTTAAGCACTATGCATACTGTTATTGACTCGATACACGGTACGCTTTAATATACTTTAGATCATTGACGAGCAGAGAAAGGTCTCATAGCGGAGGAATCGACCCTTGTGTAGTTTCACAACATAAGCGATGAAATGACAATCACACGGCCGCTAATTCGATCAAGTTAAATGAAAAATCTGTTTGTGATAGGTGCCCTAAGGGTGTGAATATCATAACTAGAGAGGATGCATTTTGAGAAGAAATCTACTTTTGGAAGCTCGGAACACGTCAAATTTAGTCTCTGTACTTATCGTCATAGCTCTTTTGCTACGATAGACGAGTGTCACGCGTACACTTGAGTAGCGCGTATGTGCTGCTTCTATGCAATCAAATAGCCGAAGGTTGTTTAGTTGAGTACGCCATCTTAAAACCTAACTAGCTTCTTATTTATCGACTAGAATTTTTTATTGGTGCCGAGGCAAGAATAAGCTATAATAACTAAGAGTGGAAATATTTGAGTGATCTGCCAAGCCACATCACGAGCCAGTTCTATGTCGAGACCTGAGATACTGGAAATGTCATTGTATCGTTCAATGCTCTCACGAAGCCCGCCACTGCCACCAGCCTCTGTGATAGAAGGCAAGACCTGGGATAGCTTCTATCGCTTCAGAGGTTTTTGGAAAAACGGAAGACTGATCACTGCATCAGTACAAGGCGACTATTCCAGTTAGATGTTGATCATTGCGAATGCCTCTCTTGGATTACTTTTTGTCACTACCATGGTCGTTGATCGTATAAAACACCTACAAATATTGTCAACGATCAGTCAAGTCAGTCATGAGTATCATCACAGTTTCATTGACGCTTATATCCAGGGCTATTATTTTTAATAAGCTTGCGAAATAGCGTGCTCTTTTGCCTATTTCTTCACTTCGATGAGCAATCTCACGCCAGGCAGCATCCCCAAGTCGAGCGGAATTAAAAAGACGAGATCACTCAGTATTAATATCTTGATTATGCATTCAACAAGTTCAATATGGTCACCAGAAATCTTAGCCTATAGAATGTCTTTACCTTTTTCCGAATCGTACACTCAAAACCTGTTTCGAGCAAATCGCCGATTTTGATTACCACGTACGCGCGATATCGTTCACGTTGCTTCTCTTCAATAACTGCGAGATCCTGAGTACATTCGTCGCTTATGCTTTCCCAACTGACGAATTAGCATGCGTCGAATTCCCAGAAGCAAATTGAACCGCACGGATAGCTTGCACCCGAGCATTTGATTCGGACAGACGGGTCGAGCTCGCGCTTATGTGGGGATGTATCCACTCCGCTTTACAATTCGTCAATCTTTTCGATGCGCTGATCCATCTTTATAGCATTACTGATCTCACAGCCCTGTCTAAAATATTCACCGGCATTTTTTCATCAGAGCATCTTTCACCTCGTCTCTGATCACGTCTACTATCACGCCAGTTTCCTTCGATCAGAGCTATTCGCTCTTATCTTTTTCGTCGGAAAGAGCTGCGGCTTGTCAGCTTCTATTTTTATCGTATAGGCTTCTACGCCTTTATCGCCTTCTTCAAGTCTCTCACCGTCTTGCTCTCGACAATATTTATAGATATTGAAGAAGAAGAAACTCTCTTCATGAAATCTTATTATGAGACGTGTGCGGTAGTAAACTTTAAATCCGTGAGACGCCTGAGAGCTACTACAATGATGCTTATCGAACGCTAAGTTTGAAATGTGTCGGTTTGGTCGCTCAACTCGATACCAAGAGGTGTATACAACCTCAAGCAGTCGGACATAGGTCTCTAAAGTCACACCAGAGAGCATCTAGGGTACGGAACCCGCGTCTCAAATGGGTCGGATAGCAATTAGCATTTCGCAACAGAGACAGCACGTGTGGGCTCCGAAGGCTCGTCTTTTTCCAAAAATTGAAGGGGGGGAGTCAAGAAGCGACTCACGAGACAACAAAAACGAAAATACGAGCAAGTCTCCATCCGCGAAGGAAGCAAGCATTTTACCAAACAAGTAAGCGGACAACAACGTGCATTGCTAGATACTGCGTTAACAACGAAAGTTAAAGTCCCGAAAGACATACGGATCGATGATGAAGGGAAGGTTATTCTTCGCATAACAATTATACAGGAGCCAAACACCTGCTTAATTAAAGCTTCACATGCAACTCGGACTATCTTTTGCGACGGATATTTTAATTACATTATACATGGGGAACAGCGTCGGCAGAAAGAGGGCTCCAGTCATGGAAGCACTTGTCTGAACAAAAGGTTGCCGCAACGATCGTCATTCCCTCTACCGCCAATCGCAGTGACTATAAAAATGGACTGGGAGTTCGCATTGACGGTCGGCTGGTGAATGGTCGTATTCGTCTAATGGTGTAGCTGGTGACCATGGCATATTACATTGACGGCACCTTAACTTCTCAGCGAAGACAATTTTGAAGCCTCAGGTGCTAATCTGACGACGCAATCTCTCGAGATTTCAAATGTGAAAGCCACGCGTTAATTGTTAGGGCATTTTAAAACCGCTTAAATCACTCAAGCCACCGGGTTTGTCATTGCATTTTGAGTAGAGTATTTTTTTGATGATGTCTTAACTTGGACCACGATCCAATCCGGTCTTTTGATCAAAAGAGCTTTAATCTTGTGACTCGATCAATGTTTAACTTTTTTTTCAACAAACGATGATCTCGAATTAATCTTCCAGGAAATGAGCTTCTTGTCACATTGATCGGGAAAATTGGAAGCGGAAAGCTAAAATAATTTCCTAGCCCACTAGTCAGCTACTTGATCCACCCATGATCTCAAGCCGCCCATCCAGAACCCAAGCCTCATCAACAGGAAAATGGGAGGGTGAATAGCGGTAAATTAGAAAGCGATTAGCTAAAGTATAGAGAATCAAAGATTCTTGAAAGAAGATCGGGTTGTTGAGTAAAGTCGAAGCTCAAGGGTGTCAGTGATTGACATTCAAGCCGTTGTGGCTTGAAAGATTACATGAGATATCAGTGACAAACTCTTGAAGAAAAGATGCGCAATCTTTTGAGGTGGTGTTTACATATTTCGGTCATCGACGTCGAATTTTGCGAGTACATTCGTTGGCTGAAAGCTGTTCAAATTTATTGTGATCTAGCGCTATCCACACAAAACCTCAGCAAAGCTTAATTTAATGGATGACTAACAATCTGGCTGAACCTTTGATGATCATCTTTTCTTTTTTTAATAAGAAAGCTCTTGTCCCGGAAGCTGATTATGGACTTCTTATGGCAACCACAGCGCTCCTTTAGCTCATATACTTGCTGGTGCCATGACGCCATGCTTAGAGCTGCATCTTGGTTCTCGATTTTGCCACATTAGTAAATCAGCCACGCCGATCTCGACTCTGGCAGTCCAATCTGGCTTACCATTGTATTAAAAATATTGACAGTAGTCTTGGCCTGCCTTGACCACTTACTAGGTGTGTGTGATATGTTCAATATTCCCGCAGTTTTCTTGTAAACCATGGAAACTATACGTGTGAGAGTTTGGCTGACTCGTCGTAGAGACCAGCCACAATTGTAATACAACTGGTTCTAATCAAATGTAATGATACGCACTGTTTTTTAAAATAATCATAGGCGCAGCTTTCAAAGCGCTTTACTCGTCCTGATCTACAACCAGACATCTCTAAACTTAAAAAGCACTCAGGCAACCTCTGGACGCTGGGCGATTGACGTCAAAGATTCCATCTAGATCCTAAAATTATCGTGGATCTCCAGCAAAGAAGCCAACTGCGGCCTTTCGTTTTGCCACACCCACCACAGCGCTGGCACGTTAGCACCAATTAGTAGTGTAAGTCGTCAGAATTCGATGCTCTACAAAGCAGAAAATCTTCTTCTCTTTCTATCGTATAAGCTGCTGAAATACAATAATATATATTAATCCATACGATCTGTGGACCAAAGAGGACATGAGCCAAGAAGAAAATTTCAGATGCGGCCCAAGGTGAGTGCAACTCCTTATTTGCAAATGTAGAAGATACGACGCCTCAACTAGCAGTAATGTACAGGTAAGCTAACGGTATCGATATCGGTCAACGCTGCGACAAAGCAATAGTGACGTCATGGATAGGCGGGTGTACCGACGCACTCAAGATGACTGCGCCCGGATGGGAAGATGATTGTGCCCGGATGGTAAGTCATTCTGATTGGCTTTGCTAAATGATTGGCTTAAAATTAGCAATTAGTGCTTTTGGTGGAACGACAATAGCGAAGCCTCAATAAGTCAGTTAGGAGAGCGTCAGACTGAAGATCTGAAGGCTCCTGCTTCGATCCCGGGTCGGTTATGAGCCCAAGCTCTGCAACCTCTAATCCCGACTACCACTCCACCTTTGCAATAGACATCTCTGCCTCCAGTCGAATTAACAAATTCGATGGAGCCAACTTTCATACGCGGAAGTTTAGATGCGGATGGTATTAGAGGAACGCGATCGGTGGGAGGTGGTTTACGGGGAAGTCAAGCTTGAGCACTGCCTCACCACGCTGGACCAAACCGCGTTTAATAGAAAATCATGCAAGCCCATGGCGATCATCTGTCTCGCGATGGAAGACTCGCAACTGCCTTTGGTCCGGTCGGCTGATGGTGCGCATGATGCATGGTCGCGTCTGGCAACGCATTTCGAGAAGCGGAGTTTGGCCAACAAGCTCTTTCTTCGTCGACGCTTCTTCACAACAATGATGAGTGAAGATGATAATGTGTTGGGGCACATTAATAAGATCAAGACGCTGTCAAAACAGCTCGATACGGTGGGCACTCCGGTCAGCAAAGACGACTTGGTCGTCACGCTTCTGGCAAGTTTGAATGACTCGTTCGCGTTCCTGAATGCGGCATTGAAGTCCCGACCAGGTTCGCTAATGTGGGAGCTCGCGACATCTCGCCTACTTCACGAGGCCATGAAGCGCAAGGAACAAGGTGGTGACATCGATGAAGCGACGCACACGCAAGGTTAAGCGTTTATGACAAGCGACAACGGACGGCGTAAGGGTCGTCAACCGCCGATGAAGGCCAGCAGCGCCTGTCATTACTGCGGTGAAAGTGGGCATCGGATCGCTAAGTGTCCTGTAAAGATTCGCGAAAACGCAGAGCGGCAGCGACCGCAGCGTGCAGCCATCGCGCAGCTTGGAGAAGACGCTGGTAATTCTATTTTTGGCTGGTGGAGACGCGAGCGTCGCTGAGGACAGCTGCGTATGGCTGGTTGGCTCGGGTGCAACGCAGCACATAGCGTACTCCAAAACGTACATAAAGAGCTACAAGATTATTTAATCAGTGGACATGCATCTTGCTGACGACGGTGTCATTCAAGCAGTTGGTACGGGTGACATTGTCATGACTATGACAACTCCACGTGGAATAAGGTAAGGTTTGCACGAGCGTGAGGCATATTCCCAAGCTTTCGCGCATTTTATTTCCGTCGGCCGTTTTACTAAGGATGTCCGCCCGGTAACGTTTGCGAGCGACGGATGCAACGCGTAAGCAAAGAGCTTTTGTCGAAAACTTGGCTTCCGAGAAGGTAAGAAATTGTTTAAGTTGTAACTATTACGCACGAGGCAATTGCGACAAAATTGTCGGGATGCCATAGGGACACCACTTCGTACCTCTGGCATCTTCGACTTGGTCACATTGGCCATGCTGGCCTAGAAGCTCAATAAAAAAAGGCTATGACACTGGAATCGACTCGACCTCGGTGACCTAGTGAGATCTCTGCACGGTTGCGAGATCGCTAAACAGACAAGGGTGAGCTTTATGAAGTCATCTCCAAGTCGCGCCAAAGAAGTGCTGGAAGTCATACACAGTGGCGCTTAAAAGCCGATGCAAACATCAACCTTTGGTGGCAAGCGCTATTTTGTCACGTTTATCGAAGAAAAATCGCATTTTTGCATTGTTTTCCTGCTGAAAAACAAATCTGAGGTGGCCGAAAAATTTGTCTAATTGGTTTCAATGGCCGAGACACCGACAAACAAGCGTGTCAAGACACTTCGATGTGACAATGGTGGCGAGTATACTTCTGGTGCAATGACCAAATTCTGTGCAAGGCGTGTCATGATTCAAAAATTTACGCCTCCGGACACTTCTCAGCTGATTGGGGTAGCTGAACGGATAAACCGTACACTTGTGGAATGCGCCCACAGCATGATGGAACATGCTGGCTTCTCCAAGTCATGCTTGGGCGAAGCGGTGATGACAGCCACCTTTCTTCGGAAATCGATGTCCAACGCGTGCTGTCAATCACGACAAGTCGCCGCACCAAGTTTGGACAGACCAGAAACCACTGCTAGCTAATCTTAACGTATTCGGCTGCCACGCGTACGTTCAAGTTTAAAAAAAGCTGTTTAAATTGGACGCTCGGTCGGTACGCTGCCGGTTTTCCGGATGTTCCGAGCATGAAAAGGCCTACTGATTTCAAGAAGTGATAGCGGTCGTTTGTTGGTCAGCCGCAATGCACAATTTATGGAGGACGCTTTGATGGTGAAAGACAGAGATCCAAGAGTGAAGTCGTTGTTCAAGATGATGAAGTAAGTGATGATTCTTCGTAGCCCGATGACACTGACAACGAAAATGAAGAAACGATAAATTTGAGGAAGGCAGCAAGCGACATCAATAAACTCAGTCGCGAGAGCAAGCTGCAGACATTCTACGACCCAAGCGCTCTAGCCGGTTTCAGTCGCTGGATGAGATATCTGCATCGGCACAAGACTTTATGGATGGAGTCGCTTCGCAAGAGCAATACCTGGACGCTTGTGTTGCTGCCTCAAAGACGTAAGCCGATTGGCAGTAGATGAGTGTTTCGAGGCAAGGAAAATTAGGCTGGCAAAATCGAGTGGTACAAGGCACATCTGGTGGCAAAAGGGATTTCATAAAAGCATGCATTGACTACGAGGAAATGTTCGTGCACGTTGCCAAGTTTACTTTGATCAGGATTCTGCTCACTTTGGCGGCCAATTACAGTCTCACCGTGCATCAAATGGATGTGAAAACGGCTTTGCATAATGGCTTGCTTGATAAGGATATTTACATGGTGCAGCCGGATGGAGTCAGCAACGACGTTCACCCGGGCTATGTGTGCAAGCTTCAGCGATCAGTGTATAGGCCCAAGCAGTCATCTCGGATGTGAAATAAGACAATCGATTATTTTATGCTTGATTTGGACTTTAATAAGTGCGAGTCGGACCACTGTGGTTATATGCAGCGTGACAGTCAAGAAATGATTTTTGTTTGCGCTTTACGTCGACGACTTGATCCTCGCAAGCAGCTGCGACAAGATGCTCCAAGACCCTAAGCGAGCACTCAGCAAACCGTTCGAGATGACCGACATTGGCAAGCTCAGCTACTTTCTTGGAATGCAGATCATGCAAGATATAAAAGCGGGACAGTCACGATGCGTCAGACAAAGTTTACGAACGACATCCTACAGAGATTCAAGATGGACAATAGCAAGCCCGTACGGACACCACAAGATCCAGGCCTCAAGCTGACCAAGTCAATGTGTGAAGATAATTGCAAGCTCGACGTGACAATGGCGAGTGTGCCGGACCGGAACGCTGTGAGCTGCCTCATGTATCGTATGGTTGGCTCGCGTCCGGACCTTGCAGCAGCAGTGGGAGTGCTTAGCCAGTTTGCTGCGGACCCGTGCCCGACACATTGACAAGCTTTCAAAAGGGTATTTCGCTATATCCGAGGCACAAAGACGCACGGTATCGAGTTTCGAGCAAGCTACGATAAATGTCTCCAAGGATAGTCGGATACGGACTGGGCCGGGGATACCGTATTAAGACGAAGTACAAGTGGCTTTGCATTCATGACGAGCGGAGGTTGCGTCAGCTGAAAGAGCAAGAAACAGTGGGTGGTGGCGCTTTCGTCGACAGAGGCTGAGTACATGGCGCTTTCGGAAACACAAGAGGCAGTATGGCTCAAGGTGTTGCTATGTGAACTTAGCAACCTGGTGGAAAAAGAAGCAGTAAAGATTCACGAGGACATTCGAGGTTCTATCGCATTGGCCAAGAACCCCAAATTTCACAAGCGCACCAAGCACATCGACATCCGCTACTACTTCGTGCGTGAAAAAGTAGAAGACGATCAAGTTGTGCTGCAGTATTGTCCATCGTACGACATGCTTGCTGACATTATGACCAAGCCAACTACTGCTGTCCGATTTCAAAATCTACGAAACAAGTTAGGCATTAAAACTCCAAGTGCTGACGAGTCGAGTGGGAGTGTAGAAGATACGACGCCTCAGGACTAGCAGTAATGTATAGGTAAGCTACCGGTATCGAAACCGGTCAACGTTGCGACCAAGCAACAGTGGCGTCATGGATAGGCAGGAGTACAGGCACACTCAAAATGACTGCGCCCGGCTTAATTAAATGGTTGGGTTAGATGTAGCAAGTAAATGCGAACTAAGGACCCTAAATATACATATACTTTCCATTCTACCATCTAGTGCTCACTTCGACCTTAACATCACTAAAATACTGCGATTACGATAAAATTTGACCTGATAGATCTTGTATAGAAATGATTGAATAGAAGGTGCCTTCAGTTGTCGACACAAGAGTGTAGCACGATGGTGGAGATAGCAGATATTCAAGTACTACTCACCTTTATCGTCATCGGAGCTCCAAGCGAACGACTCGGCCTTAGACCGTCGCTTATAATTAGTAAAAGCGACAAGTGCTCTTTCTTTACTGAAAACTCCGATTTTGTTTGGATCATCCTGCTGTAAAATTGGTGACGATTTCGCTTGCAAGAGGCAAATTGGTGAAGTAAAAAACATCAAGGGTGCGGATTTATTTAAATACACTGACGACGCAAACAAAAACAAAAAGATTAAGCCATTAGTACTATCAACGGTAGCATGGCCGAATCATAGCAATAAAACCGCGCAAGACAGCAATTCGCTTTCATTGCCCAGTCTTTGTTGTTATCGCCTGCAGTATTTGTAGACAGATTACTCACGCCATCGACATAGCAACCATCAACACAACTCACACGCACGTTTTTGTGTAGCACTTTCTCAAGCTTTCGTCCGTTGCTCGAATTTGGTGTTCTTGGAACAAACAGTAATTGACTGCATCATGCATAGTGACCAGACTATTGGAGCATTCATATAAATTTCTAGCTCACTTTCACCACCATTCTGACATTTGACAGGCTTCAATTAAACGAAATAAATGACAGTGACAAGCAGCTTGCAGCAACGAATACAAGTTCTTGTATATCAGTACTACGTGCCATATTCGCCTTCAAACAATAACCTCGTTTTTTCAATCCATGCACTCATGTAGATTTTCTCTAAAATACCAACAAAGCTGCGAGTCTTATATAATACTACGGCAACTTGTACTCTTACTTTTGTCTCCAATCAGATGTCTTCAAACTCACAATTGGAATTTTAACTCGCATGCGTATCATTCAGACGTGCTCAGATGCCTTGACTTCTATGATGTTATTTATTGATAGCTCGCACTGATTCCCAAGTACCAAGTCACGCATCTCGCGCTATGGCAATTGTTAGAAAACTCTTTGACCAAATCGACTATAATCACATTGCTTTAATAGTCTTATAAAAAAATGGTCTTTGATTGAATAGACGCTGTTCTTGAGTTGCGATGAGGTTACAAAGTACCTTGCACAAAAACTGATTCTGTCCTTCACTTCCATTACAAAGACATTTTTTTGCTATGGTGCGCAAAAAAGTTGAGTTGCAAAGCTGGACTTCTATAAACACAGTCATATAGAATTAATGTCCACATGATGCATCACCTTCAAAGTAATGGTTGGAGTCGCTGCCTTCTTTCTTGCTGGCAAGAATGCGCGAACGCTGGCGAAACTCAAATCTTACCTAAAACCTTCTGCTCTGCGGCCCCAAACCCGAGCTCCTCGAGCAAAGTAAATTTCAATTTGGCGCCAGGCTTTACTTAGGCCTCCGTGACGAGAGAGCACAAACACCACGCGCATTAATATGGTCATCTGTAACGGAATTTTATGGACTAAGTATATGTCGTACCAGATTTGAGTGGCTGAAGTCACGTGATAATTCGAGCACCAACACCTGGTATTGAGATACTAGCAGAAAAGCAGCACATAAAGTGTTAATGCATATTGGTTGGTTTTGCTAGGCTATAAGGATGTTGTGGCCTTTTTATAAGAGGGGTTAAATCAATCCTTTATAGATACAGTCCGCATCCTGAAGTGTAAGAGCATTAGCAAACCTTGGAATGAATACAAATTCTAGCTCTTCGAGTCAGGCAAATCGCGATTTGCGACTCGAATTTGCTCTATAAAGCAAAGGCTAGGTACTTGAAATGCTTTAGATTTAGAGCAAATAGCTCCGACAATCTTGCTGCACTTGGAAAGACTTGTAGTCAATCTGCACTGAGGCTTACAAAATGATCCTCTTGAAAGAATGGGGCCATATGATTATTTGCCCCAGGTCATGCAAGACGAGCTCAATAAGATAACATTTTGTTTGGTATTTGGGAGACGCAACATGTGGTTGCACATGGACAGCGCACGTCCTTAGGCGCTTTGCAGTCACGAGAAAATTATGTCTATTTTCAATAAAGCATGATCATATTCGCGCGGACGCTGGACCAACCCGGTCAGCGCTGGTAACATTGTGATGTCGGAACTGGATACTGATAGTACCTGGATTAAGCTTTCGGAACGTGGACTCGCGCGTAAGCCACTGAGCGATGCTTGCGAACAGTGGCCTCTGCTGCATAATGCTGATGGCCTAAAGCCATCAGCATTATGCAGCAACTCTCTATTACTGTGCGAGGTGTGGCTTATAAACCCCTTGGTGATGCTAGGAATGCGCAGCACTCGCTGCATGGCATGTCGTAAGGTGGTATGGCTGGCTTATAGCTGAGGAAGTATAGACAAGGCTTAATCACCGCGTGTGAAGAGCCTTATAATCCACTAAGTAGTGCTCAAATGATATTACATTTGCTTCATGCCAGTGATGACATGGCTAGCTTTCAGCCGATCAAGTATAAGTAGGGACATATCACTGGCATGAAAAGTATCGAGCGGTGCTCATGAAGGCAGCACTCACTGCATGGGTAGTCATGGCCTGAGATATGAAGTGGCTCTCTATCTACTGATCAGAACAGCATTAGCTGCATAATATGTAAGGTATGGTGACTGTAGATGAAACATCAAGAATGCAGCCTTGATAATGCTAATGGAGTGGACATAATAGAGCTTGTCACGAAGTTACACAACCTGACGTGACATAGTTGACCAGAGATTAAAGCTTCGGGAGCGCTGCCTTTCAGATACACGTAGAGTTGTACGTGATTCTATAATAAAGTCTCTGATGAGAAGATCTTTTTGTTGTAATTCAATAAAAACGTCTAGGCGTCACTAAACAATCGCGTCGACAAGAATTTGACATGAGGAGTCTTGTCGAGATCGTCAATCTCGTTGAGAAAGGTGGCAACGTACAGTTGCCAACAAGCCGTACAGGACTTCTTGTTTCAGAGGGAAGGTTATAAGGTACCTATGAGAAGAAATAACGATATCATTTAAATCTATACCGTCGCGAAGTTGGACATCGGTACGGTCGGTAGCAAAATTGTCCTAATCCGGCAATAGAAGCTCAGCTTAAGCTGAGCGAGATGTCCCATATAGATCATCTGAAGCTGACAGTGGTCATACGTCTCATTGCTGCTGTATGAGACGGTCCTGGAAGATTCTCATAAGGTATTTAGTAAATTAAGTCAGTCATTGATCGCAAAGTTAGCATTGGGTCTGTATAATTCTTGGTGAAGGAGTTTTAAAAAATGAATTCCTTCGGCATACCACTTGAAGGATTTGTACTTGTTATTATGACTTGATTTTAGGATCAAGTACTGCGTGTGACGGTTGTGACTCTTACCACAGGAGCTGTGTGACATTATTGACGCATACTTTGTGCAAAGCTGGACGCAAAAACGAATTAAAAGGTAATAATCTTTCCACTCCACGCCAAAAACAGTCAAATTGCAAGTCGCGCACGTACACGCTTTAATAAGCTGCATGTGGCTCAAAATATGGCGGAATAGACAATGAACTGTGCACCCGACTAAGTCGACGGGTAATCCCGCCTTCTCATGCATGGTAATGCCTTAAGAGTTTTCGAAGGCGTCTGAAATACTTATTGTCTGGCGATGCCATTTTTCACGCGTCAATGCTCGGAGACACTTGCACGAATAACTTCATGCTAGTGTAGATAAGTGCATCGTTGGCGCAATAGAAATGCTGTACTAAACTGCCTTGTTGTAAGGCACGGCCTTCGAGTAGATTTCGCTGATGTGTGGAATGGCGGGCTCTATTAGAGTAAAATAACTTTAGAATGTATCTTGGCCTGGCCAGATACTTGCATAAGTGCAGTGCAAATTACGCCAAGGACCACTGTCATATTTTTCTAAGAAGCACACCGAACGATTATAATAATTTATCATCCTGAGGTGCTTGTCAAAATCTGAAAAAAACTTGTTACGTGCGCCAATCCTGGCCTTGTCAGATACATTCAGTACCGTCTATGACACATCAGCATTTGTTATCGGTACAGCACCTCTTATTTGAGAGGCCGAGATGGGGGATCGTTGTTATTGCACTAAGATACCAGCAGCCTTAAGCTAACAACAAGATATACCCTGTCTATGACAAAACTTCCAACAAGTTGATGGCTCGTCGGGTACGGTCTGGACCATTCATGATCTATAAAGATTATGCGTCATCTGGTATTGCGACACCTCTTGCAGGTAGTTTTCGCGGAAAATATATTCGAGGCGTAGCAAGTCTCAGGAAGCAGAATGTTTGGCTAATGCATTATCGCGTCGCCCAAATTATTCGCCAGCTCGTTTGAGGCCTCGTTTGACTCCGGTAAAACGTGGCGCGTATGCGCGCGATGACGCGTGCGTGGCTCTGCTGGGAAGCAACGAAACACTTAGACACAATATTGTCTGGACTGTTGCGTGTAAGGCCACATCGGTTAAGACCACGAAGGCGAATCGTCTGTTGCCGACGATAACAAGGCTGGAATCAAGGGCGTAGGGACCATCATCGAACGGGTGGTTCTTCCCAGCGGCAACGAGCGTGAAATCGAGATAAAGAATGCGCTATACATACCAAGCATGAGAAAGAATCTGCTATCGATTGCGCAGATCAACGAGAATGGCCAGTTCCAAGTTGTAGTTGACGGGTCCAAGATGCACGTTGCTCGCAAGAAGTCCAAGCAAGTTGTTGCGACTGCGGATCTCATCAACGGACTCTACTGGCTTCAAACGCCGCAACGCTGTGTCAATGCAGTCGTGCAAGGTAGCGGTGTGGACTTGCACGCTCGCATGGGTCATGCTCCGGTTGATGTCCTTCGCAGAATGATCGACAGCAACATCCTCTAAGTCACCTGGCCTGTGCCAAGGATGCCAGCAAGGAAGGATGGCTCAAAAGCCATTTCTGAGCAATCCAAGCAAGCTTAAGTATGCCCCCTTTGAGTTTCTACACTTCGACAACTGTGGGCCAATGGAGCACGAGTCGCTTGGTGGTAGCAGATATTTGCTGATCATCACGGACGAGGCAAGTGGGTGTATGGCTGGATTCCGTTTGCGCGCCAAGTCGGAAAGTGGAGACTGTCTGCGCAAGTACATTTTCAAGGTTGAGAAACAATTCAGTGCCAAGGTCAAGTTTGTGCGTCATGACGGGGCCAAAGAGTTCAACCAACTCTCGATGAAAGCCACACTGTTGTTTGACAGCACCGATCTAGCTGACAAATGGCTCCTCATGATCATAATTTAAAATCTTGTTTCTTCAATAAGGCTTACAATGCACTGCTTAGCGGTCATCTCGGTAGAATAAAATGTATGGCCAATACTAATAAGAGCTCAAGTTATACTCACCATTGGCAAGCTTGTGATGTCATTACGCTAGTGGCAATCAATTTGTATCGAACACGTTATCGGCATGCCAAAGAACTCAGCAGGCAGCACTGGTATTAAAGCCTCAGCTAAACGATTTGATTCGCTTAAAAGGCTCAATTGGCAGCTGTGACTGATCCGGTTGACATCTCTAAAACCGCAGCGCTCTTCCCAAACCGTGGAAATGGACTTTCAGAGCCGTCCTTTTGACAGTAGGTCCCTTATTTACGGACTCTTCATGGAAATTGTACTAAGACTGCGTGGCACATGGCAGCACATGTCCGAAGCGAACTATTTGCAGACCAATTGTCAGGCAGAGCAAATGAACGCCTCTTCATAGAAATATGAGGCCGTGTATGCGTGGCAATTTCAGGGCATCAAGCATATTCTCAATCGTTGGGCTTGCACCTAGTAATGCCACTCACGACTCAATAGACTAAACGCCACTATATTTAGTTGAACCTCGCTTTCGTTAGCGCCGCTTTATTGAGATCCTAGGCTGAGAAGATACAGCCAAGTGACTTCTTAATCGCCCCTCCCCTAATGTGTACGAAAGTCAATAATTTAGTGTCTTTAAGGCTTATTGTTTTCGACACGTACGTGGCTGAAACCGCCAAATACTACAGATTTCTACTGAAGTGTTAAGAGATGACAAAAAATAACGACAGCTAAATTTTAAACCACAAATTTAGCTACGAAGCTAGTTACTGCTGTCTCTAGAGCTAGACTGCGCTCGTACTTTGTTGGCCAAGTTAAGGTCATAACGAAAAAAGGATTGGGGTTTATCTTGCAAATGATGCGAACACAGATAGTGATCTCGATGTGGGCGTACTTGAGCCATACGTTTACCCGGGTAAGAAGTGCTGGCATTGGGGCGTACACATGTACAGTCACGAAAGACTGACTCTTAAGCTGGGCAAAGTCCAAATTTAGCACGGAGTTCACGGCCTAGAGGAGACCAAGTCAATATGCTTGCTTGCAAAGTAATGCGGCTGCGCTCTGGTCGAACAAGATCTAGCGGTCTCGGATCTGCGGACCCTGTGCAATTTTGGCATTGACTATTGAGGTCATAGTGGTAATGGTATGCCAGCTGCTGGCTTCCGTTTACCAGCAATCGAAGACAATCATACAAGCACTCAGTGCCGCATAAAGTTGTGAAACATTTCTCATTCCTTCTCCTTGATAGCGAGATAAAGCGTCACTATCGCGTGCTATACATTCCCGCGCGACACTGACGCCAGGGCTCAAATACACAATCTTGTGAAGGGGACAGACATCCTCACTCTCAAAACTTGAAAGAGTTCAAGGGTCTTCAACGGCTAGCCTATTCCGATGTCTTGAAAGCTTTTTATCATGGTGAGCATCACCCTTGGCAAGACTACGCCTCTTGTTGCTCGGCTTTGAGGCGCTGGAGCCGCGAGCAAAGCTCATCACGAGGTCTCTGGTGACCGCTGTGAAAGCATTTTTCTTGGGATGATGATGCTGTGAGCCATAGGAGGCAGGACTAAAATTTACTGACAGTCTTCATCTCTCGAACAAAAGGTCGCATATTGACTTCGCTGATGCTGTTGCGAAGGCAAGCAGAGAATATACTACCTACTCGTCGTTCCAAAAGACTACAGCTCATCAGGCCACACAAAGAGTGACAGAAACGAAGTGCGTGAGGTGCGTAGTGTGAACACACGCGAGCGCGCTGTGTGTCGCACGGTCCGTTGCTCAGGTAAGCGCGATGTATGCAGGGTAGACCTGGTGACAATTCGTCTTCATGTAGGAAGCTGTAGGATCACGAGCAGGGCTGGGGCTTCTTCGAGGAGGGAGCTTACCTCTTTTTCTCTGACATTGAGGATGGCGGACTCACTTGACACAGGGTGACCGACACGCGAGGCGCGAATGCCCTCTACGGGCGGCCGAATGGTCAATTGTCATATCTTCAGAATGTTGTGTGTTATTCGGACACTGTGAGTTTGGCTCGTGTCTTTAGTTCTTTCTAATTCCGATCCTGACAATCTTCTGGGTGTGAACAACAAGGTAGTCGTGTCTTTATTTATAAAGCTCATTCAGTTCAAAGTGCGGGTTATAAAGAACCGACTCAAGGATGTTTGATCGACAAAAAAATTACAAAAAAGGTCTGACGTTCAGTCTAAATTAAGGAGAGTGTGATGGGGATACACGAATCCTGTTTATGTCATAGCATCCATAGTATAAGACGTAATGTTACGAACAAAGACATACACTACTCAATACTGAAGAGTGATTCGAAAAGCAGTACATGGTCTGATGACCAACATACAGAGTCTGGTACGGAGCGAAGATTTTTTACTTTAATTTGTAGACGGTAGCGCATTGTTCGGAATTACAATCGACGAAATAATCCCTATTACACGGATAGTAAGAAAAATATTTTTTAAATTGCTGTGAAGATAGAGAAAATTTCTTGTCATACATATGGCCCAGTAATCTCCGATAATCGGCGATGAAAGCAGCCCGCAGTGGCGTGCTCATCATAGGGTGGGCAGTCATGACCAAAGAATATTTATTTGATGTCAATTACGGCATTGGCGTGTCAATGAGCCCCACAATTCCGAACGGCTCTTTCGTATTCGTGGAGCGACTGTCGCGGCGGTGGCGAAAGTGGGAGCGCGGTGACCTGGTGCAGCTGCGGTCGCCCACTCGACGTATGGGTGAAACTATTACAAAGCGAATTCTTGCGCTGGTATGTGAGTGCCATACAAAGGGCGAAGCTGCTTTCAACCAATTTTTGTTCTAATATTGCTGCAGGAAGGAGACGTGGTGGAGTTGCAGCCGCGATTCGACGAGAGGCGCAAAGGCAAGATTACAGTTCCTACGGGCCATGTGTGGGTGGAAGGAGATAACGCTTCGTGCTCTGTGGATTCGCGACATTTTGGTGCTGTCCCTGCGGCGCTTCTAGTCGGACGACCCTTTTTAATAGTAAGTTTGCACAGATCGAGATGTGTGGCTCGTATTAATTGGTGTGGTGGCTGCTCAAGGTCTGATGCAGGTGAGCAAGCAGGAACGAGACTTGGTCCTTGCAGACAGGTATGGCGACGATATCGTAGAGTTGTGTCAATCAGCATACAAAATGGACATAATAAGAAGTACTTGAGATGTCAACTAATTCAATCACGTATGGCTATGAAAGTACGGAAGGACTGTACCTCACATTGACAAAGGCCTGCAAGCGCTGCTAGAATGAAGTGCATGTGTGTCGTTACATAGCCATGACCTGCCAACTAGCAACCGCCACAGTCACCGTACTGGCGGCTCTGGCAAATGAAGTACATACTATTGCATCGATGCATCCATCTGCATATCACACAGTGAACTCTGTAATGACCTTATCAAATTTTTTACCGATGTCTTCCTGCAATTACGGTATCCTCAAAATTGTTTGTATTAATATCTTTCATGCCGATTGTGTCATACGCACATGCGTGTCATGCGCACCTTTTTGTGCCGCAATGTGCGCAATAGTTGGCCTGCTCCGATGAAAACGCGGCTTGACACTGCGAACAGCTTATTTGTCGTTGTCTTTTACTTACGATAGCGGAGTTGAAACTTTGTACTGGTGCTTTGTGCTCGTTCTGTTTAGCTTCGTAGATTGAGTGGTAATAATTCATGCGCTCAAGCTCCTCCCGCCCATCCGCCAGCAGCGTCCGCACCCGGTCCGGATTCAGTGTCTTCATCTCGTCACGAAATTTTATTCGTACATATGCTTTCATCATCTCGCGCTGCTCCCATTGTGGGCAGCGACGCGCCGAGTGCAGACATGAGGCATATAATTGCAGCACATGACGTTTAAGCTTGGTGGTCATTGATAACTTCCATAAAGAGCCAAGTTCAATGATAAGTTATACCATCTTTTCGGATTTATTACAGTCGTGTGATTGGATATGATTTTGATAATTCAGGCTGCCCGTTGTCCGCAAACATGAGCACCCGAACGCTTACTTACGCTCTCCGCAATGGCCTTAGCGTCAGTGCACGTCGCTCAGCACTACCCACACGTGGTGGACACGCCCACCGCCCCCCGCCACCGCCATTTGCGCGTATCAAGGTACCAAATCAGCCGTTGCATGAGGAGTCGGAGCTGGTATGGAACGACGGCGTAGCTCCCGAGACGCTCATCGACTTTGACGCGCCGCACATTCCCAAGTACCAAGCACTACGACACTTGATGGTCGGACTGGGTGTATTTGCTACGCTTATGAGCGTGGTGACGCTGTACAATCCGGACTCTTGGCGACAAGCGGTGCGAGTCCTAGATTCTGTGAATGGTGACAAACCTTCCATTGACAATGTTCGTATTGTTGTTGTGCTTGTTTTAGGCTAAGCGTGGCAACCACCTGCCGAACCTCGAGTGGGAATTGGGTGAAGTTGATGAGCCCGAGGGAGAGATGGACGAGTGAGATGCATACAAAAGCTTTTTAACGATTGAAAGTGTAGACTGCAGACGTGTCGTTCTACTGCCAATTGTCTAGCTGCATGCTGCAAGCCAAGATCAGATGACCACAGTACTTGAAACAATCAAATTTTAGCACACGTGAACCTTTTTTGCGATGAGGTTGTTGGTGGATTGCTCAGGCAATGAGGAAATAGCTTATTGCTTTCATGTCTTTCGGTCATGAGCCCTGGAAAGATACCAGATGAAGCAATTAATTGTCCAAGTATTCTGTATATTCTGTGTATTATCTGCATTTTAACAGCCGCATATTAATCACTCGATGGCTGCGTGGTCCTTCGGTTAGAAATGATCGAGTCGATGATACCAAAGTCTTGCGCCTCCTGCGGGTCCATGAAGAGATCGCGATCCATTGCCTGCTCGATCACCTTAATAGGCTTCCCTGTGTGGCTCGCATATAATCCGTTTAGTCTATTCAACAAGAACGGACACCTGTCAGTTCAATCTTTCAGCAACAAGGCAATGCCTTCACCTCACCTTGCACGGAGTTTAATGATTTCCTCAGCCTGAATTGCGATGTCACTTGCCATACCCTGCGCACCACCTGAAGGTTGGTGGGTCATGATCTGCAGCACCACGTCAACTTTGTGCAAATATCTGCATAAAAATACTGATCAACTCACACGGGCATTAGGCAAAGCTGAACGGCAGCCCGGAGCACCACCTGCCAGTAGCAACGACCCCATTGAGGCGGCCTGACCCATACAGAGCGTATTAACCTGGGGCTGAATGTACTGCATGGTGTCGTAGATCGCCAGTCCAGAGCTCACGATACCACCAGGACTATTAATGTACATGTATACGTCTTTTTCAGGATTCTCCGACTCAAGAAACAGCAGTTGTGCGGTCACGAGCGACGCCATGTCATCGTTTACAGGCCCGTGTACAAACACAATGCGTTCTTTTAGCAATCGCGAGTAGATGTCAAATACACGCTCACCGCGTTGGGATTGCTCCAAGACCATGGGGACAATCGAGTTCACGATAGATTGAATTCCTCGACGAGCTCCTCGACTTTGCAGCATACTTCTTCCGTAGTGCACTTAAAATGAAAGATAAATGACAATAAATGGTGCGAATACGTGTCATTTTAGATAAATTGTCAACGTTTTGGATGAAGACCATCGCCGAAAGCTCCGGCGCAAGCTATTAGTATATATATTTTTGTAAGCAGGATTTGATACCTCTCGTTTACTGTCTTACGTCATTCGGCCACATACAAAAATGCGAAGATTTCGCTGTATCACAGTATGGAAAAATTGAGATTGTTCGAATCTACTTTGCAAGTACAACCTCATCCAGTGCTTGATACATAAACTTGGCAAATGTAGGATCTGATAATGCCTTCTCCAACGTTTTCATCTTGTTTTGACTGCTTTCAATCTGTTCGACAAAAGTGCTTAGACAAATATGTCATCTAATGGTCCTCATTGAAAGAAGCTACTTGTACCTGATTTAGCGCTAGTGTAATAGCAGGAATAGCCAGCATCTCCTTAACATTTTTAGACATCCTAAGCACGCTCAATTGGTCATCTGTGAGCTTTTCTGTAGACTCTTCGTCCACGTCAGGCGCAACCGGCGCTGGCGTCGACTGCGTAGACTCCTGTTGACTCTCGTGTACAGGTTCCGGTTCGCACGGTGTCTCTTTGTGCTCCTTGCAGCACACTAAGCTACAATATGGCAATCGACACGTCGGGCATTTGTATTTGGCCTGAGCTGTCTCGCACACCTCGCACTGCTGTGCCATTTCTACCTCAGAGAGAACTATATCAAATAATGAGTTGTGTAATTTTAGCTTTTTATTGCAAGTTTGAGTTTCCACTTCGAAAGTGGCAAAATTTTCGAATAGTTGATACGCTAAATAGATGCACGTACGTTAGTTATTCTTTCAGCAGTTTTTGAATTGAAACGGCACTGCGACTTGAGCGCTAGCGCTCCCATACCAGCAATCACTTTGTACTCGTTTAAATCCACCATATTTACTAGAATGCAGGAGCTTCAGTGTGTTGTGCAGACCTATGCGTGGGGCAAATTTGGGCTTGAGAGCTCCGTCGCACAACTCAAGGTGCGTGTATCAACAGCGGAAACTTACGCTAGTATTTATAATTTCTTATCTATTCTGTGTTCGTACAAATTGCAGGAGGCTGCCGATGACTCATTTAGAGTTGATGCTGCCGTACCACACGCAGAACTTTGGTAGCGGACTTATTGGATTAATGTGTATGATTGTCATGGAGGTAGATTTTATATTTTGTGTTTTACAGGATGGGAACTCATCCCAATGGTCCATCAAAAGTATTACTAGAGGATGGAGGCAATGCAATGCTTCTCAGTGAATGGATCAGCTCGAAACGTGTTGACGAATCGGGAGACTTGCCGTTTTTGTTTAAGGTGCTGTCTGTGCGCAAGGCGCTGTCAATCCAGGCGCACCCGGACATCAAGCTGGCTCGCGAATTGCATGCTAAGTTTCCACACATTTACAAAGATTCGAATCACAAACCGGAAATGACTATAGCGCTCACTCGCTTCGAGGCTCTGTGCGTGGGATAAATTATCGCGTTTACAGACATGTCACTGATTTGCGTCTTTCATTGCAGATGCCAATTTCGTGAAATAAGCGAAATTGTGGCGTACGTGCAATCAGTTCCGGAGCTCCAGGCACTTGTCACTTTTGACGGTACGTCGATGCGATAGATGTAAGAAATTAAGTTAAGTCAAGTGTTTATTCTGCTCGTGCATTGCAGTTACCCAACGATTGGTGGCACAAAAAGATGAAGCAGCTTTACGTGCATTTTTTAATTGCTTTATTCACGCAGAATCGGACAATATTGTCACACAGTTGCGTACACTGCGTGCACGTCTCGAGAGTGCATCCGATCTGAGTCCACTTGAGAAGCTTGTGCTTCGTCTGGACAATGAGTATCCTGGTGATATTGGTTGCTTCTGTCCATTTCTACTCAACTACATTACATTAGAGCAAGGCGAAGCCATGTTTTTAGGTGCGAACGAGCCCCATGCGTACTTATCTGGGGACTGCATTGAGTGCATGGCGTGTTCGGATAATGTTGTGCGTGCTGGACTTACGCCTAAATTTATCGACAAAGAGACGCTGCACTCAATGCTCACATACCACACGGGCAAACCACACGTGTACAAAGGCGACGTTCAATGTGATGGGATTGCACGATTGTACAGCTCTCCAGTACCAGAATTTGAAGTCGAAGCTATTGAACTTAAGCCTCACCAACGATATAGATTATTACCACGAAAGGGCGACTCAATTATGATTATAATTTCAGGTGATGGCGTCACATTAGATTTTACCGGATTGACGGACGGCCGAGCATTGTCGAAGGGCCACGTGTATTTTTTGGCAAAGAACGAGGTTCTTGAAGTCCGAGCCAAGGAACACGGAATGTCTGCGTTTCGTGCATTTCCCAACGAATCGCTATGTGATTAAATGAAACAAACACCTAGACTTTTTTAGATTGACGGCAAAAGGTTAGAATCGAATCAGCAGTCCTTGCGTCATCAGGCGCTTGTTGCTTGACGAGAGTGCAACTCTTCTCTAGTCAACATAAGACTCTGTGCTACATTCCGCATGACCCACTGTACCTCACGAGGACCCTCAAGCTTTGGCAGACGCGAGGCACGACTACAGTCATCTTCTGAATGTTTGAATGGAGCAGATGGTGCCAATGGGTTTGAGACAGCGATAGCGCTTTTATCGTCTGCAAAGAGCTGATGCTCATTGTTTTGCTCCTCTTCACTTGTAAACTCATCGTCCGCATACTCAATTACTTCAGCATCAGGATCTTCAAAATCATCGCTGTATTGCGTCCCACTCTGATTAAAAAAGTCAGACGAGTCGTCGCTGTAAAAGTTCTCTTCAGCTTCATATTCACTCTGTGAAGAATCGGCAGAAGCATTGTACTCATCACTGTCTGCGTCTAATTCCAGTTCACGCATTAAAGAACTTTCACTAAGCGATGGTGCACCATTGTTTTCGTAATCAGCATCATCTAGTAACACGGTCGATACCTTAAACAAGTCTTGACCGATTCGCGAGTCGGCGAGTCGCGCTGCAGTCAAATCCGACCAATTGGAGTCACTAGGGTTGCATTGCATCCCAATTCCTCTTCCTCGCAAATCATCACGTAATTGTATGTTACTACCATCTTTGCTTCCTTTAGTGCCATAGTAAATCTGCAAGCTGTCTAGACACTCCTCACTGTACTCATTTTGATAATTTGGATTCATGAGCTCTTCAGCCTCTGCATTGAAACAAAAGTCATCATTCTGCCTGAACACAGCACCACCATTTACCGATGCAATGCCAAAACTGCCCTCCTGCCCCCACGCGACCAACTTGTTGTCTTTTGCAACTGAATCTTGTTCTGGTCGATCCATCGAGGAATGAATACGAAAAAGGTGCTCGTTTACTTTTTCACAATCGTCATTCATTATTGATTTTTCTTCCGTAGCAACAACAAGCGGCTCAGGTGTACTGCTACGTTCTGGTAGCCGAAAGCTCAACTGGGACTCATCCGTAATACTCGTATCTAATAACAAAAGTTCATCGCTTAAGTCTGGATCGTCAACTACAACGTCCAAGGATTTGATTGGCATATATTGCAGTGGAGCGATTGATGCTGCCTGCGAAGACGTGGACGATCCCAGCAATCGCAACTTTCTCTTTTCACCAGATGAACGACGGGCTGAAAAGTTTTTAGGGTACAGCCGTCGTCGACCCACTCCAGACGTACAAGCACTTTGCGGTCGTCGTGCCACTGGGTTCACTACTTTGACCTTAAGCGACCCTCCTGAAGCAACAAGTCCTTGCATATGGTGACGAATGTACGGCATTGCAAAGATCTCTTCCATGCTTGGTCTTCGCTCTGGGTTCTTGTCGAGCAACATACGTAAGAGACTGGACACTTCGGTATCATAATGAGGAGGCACAGAAGCAAAGTCCTGCTGTACAATTTTAAGAATAAGTGTTAGAATGTTGGGGGCGTCGAAGGCGTGACGTAGCGCGAGCATTTCGTATAAAATGCAGCCTAATGACCAGACATCGCTTGCGTATGAGTACGGCTTGCTCTCGCAGACCTCTGGGCTCATGTAATATGGTGTCCCCACCACAGTTTGGGCCTGATCTAGCGTCGAGTCGAGTGTCTTTGCAATGCCAAAATCACCGAGTTTGACTACATTTTCTGTTGTCAAGAACACATTGCTCGTTTTAAGATCTCGATGCAGCACGCGTTGTTCATGAAGATATTTGATAGCCATGGCCATTTGCACAAACCAGTCTAGCACTTGGCTAATAGGAAAATAGCCTCTTGAATCGGTAGGGTCGTTGTCTGGTCGAGAAAGCTGTTCTCGAACTTTTTGCTGCTCTTTAATCTTCTCAGCCAAATCGCCACCATCACAATAGGCCATGACAATATGCAACACATTGTCCACTTCGAAGCTCTCATTGTATTCGACCACGTTAGGGTGCTTCAATTTCGCCAATAGCTCCACCTCACGAAAAGATTGGTCCTTCTCCTTGGCAGAAAGAAGCTCCATGGGAATTTTCTTAACAACGAAGCGGTTAGGCATACAATTAGGCCTTCGCGCCCGCACCAAGTGGGCCGAGCCGTAACTGCCACGGCCAATGCACTTGATCTCCTCAAACCGATGCATGATGGCAACCGATGAGGCAACACTGGGTAGATCCTTTTGGCTAGCGAGCGCACTGGGGACTAGTCAGCGACCAGACGCCTTCCTTCCCGTGTGTGAAGGGCGTACTGCCACTGGTGCTCAATGTACCTACTTCTGGTATGCAGCGGTCGAGAGGACGACGGTCACCCGTTTCATGAGATTTACGTTAGTTTACAGTAGGAGGTCGAAATTTCGGTTTTCATACTTTGAAATGTGATTGGGGGGACAGAATCAGAAGAGTTGACGACTATCAGGATAAAATCATTCAGTTTCCATATAACATTCTGTAGCTGCTTTTTGCTTTTACCCTGTTCTTCTACGGAAAATCCTATCCAGAACTACGAGTAATCAAATTCTCCCCTTTGTCAATGCCCATCATTGTGTCCATGGCCCCCACCAGTACGAGCAGCAGCTTCTTCTTTTTCTTTCTGGGTGATTACAATGTTCATGCGAGTCAACTGAACATCACGCAATGGCCTGATTAATATGTGAGCACGAGTAATCCAAACTGGTTATGTCTCACCTCTTTCCTGTGGTGCAGGCATTCCAGGTAGTCTTCGACTTGCTTGCCGCACTCGCCAGAGTACTCTGTGTCTTTCTGCTCGGCAAAAAAAAGAAAGTATAACTCTAGATATTACTCTTTTGACACTATTCCGCTCAGAATACGCAAACCGTACGCTGCATCGCTCCACATCCTTCCAAAATTGGTAGCACCGGCCTTCGCGGCCCTTGAATCCAAACCCCGACGCCATCCTACGTGCGATATTCCTCCTTAAGCAAAATTGGGCGGCTCAAAATGAGCCAATCCGCACAGACCTGGCAAAATTGATCATTACTATGATGTCTACTTTTCGATTGCTTTTAATTACCATGGCGCCTTTGACTCGGAACGGATCAAGTGCCAATCGGCTGTGCTTATAAGTAAGTCATGCGTAGCAGAAGGATCCGGTTAATGTCATATATCATTTTTACAAGGTGCAATCGTCCTTACTACATGCTCTATATGGCCCGTACCACATAGCGAAGCACAAAGAAGCAAATACAATATCGTTGGCACTCGTTGAAGTGCCGTATAATTTGAGTTTATTCCGTGACTTAAGGGCATGCCATTGGTTCTAACGCAGCCACAGGGGGTCGTTAGGATAAAGAAGAATACGAATCAAGCAAGATAAGTGACATGATTTTTTTGTAAAAGCAGGAGGCGACGTTTTATAAGCCATCATTGCCGACAGGCGCACGTTCGAAAAAGGTGCGCGTGATAACGCTCATGATGACTGCATGCAACGCTTCAAGTCACTGCCGCAGAGCAACTAGCAGCATTAGATGTAGAGCATGGAGCATCGTTTGCCATAATGACAAAGGTAGGGAAGGCGACAGCGGTAGAGGAAAAGTCTCGGACATACTGCGTAAATCAACACGTCGAAAGTAAACACGGCACCGCTGACTTTTTTTTCTTACACAAATCTTATACATTGCGACACTAAAAGCCCTCTATAATATTTTTTTTAGATTATAGCAAGGCCTTTTCAAATTTTAATATCTTGACGCACATTTGTAAGTAAGTACCTTACGCTTTCAATATATGATGGGGCACACAGCATCTTGCACAAAAAAGGCGTGCAGGAGGATTGAAGATTTTCCGATGACTGACTGCTCCCACTTCACAGTCTTAATGAAGTTGACATGCCCGATAGAATGCTTCTTGAAGACTCATTTATTTAATACGCTTTATATCCGACCTCTGAAATTTATACTGGGAATATATATATGCAAATCGATGGGTATTTCTCGGCCGATACAAGCCGAGCAAAACACTCATCTGCTTTGTGCGCCGCGAAAATTCTAAAGACCAATCTGTCCGTGGTATTTATGACCGATGAGCAGGCCTTATCCAGCGCAACCTCGCGGCGGCTATGCGCGTAGATCCTTTTGAGGTATTTCACTTGACGCCATAAGAAGCTTATAGGAAATGGCAGCTTGCAGCTTCCATCGCGATACTTCCTGTTAGTGCCTCCGCCACAGATCGATTGTATAGCCTTTTCTGGTATTGGGTAGACCTTCACGTTGTAACAAACCGATTTTTTTGCTGGTAACTTTACGATCGTGAGCTACAAATGCAGCAATTTGTGACGGTAACTAACCTGTGAGATATCTCGACTGCAATATGATGTCAAAATAAACATCGGAAGGGTAAGATCCAAGCGTGGGTATGGAAACACTCCTACCGTAGCCCAACGTACGGCCAAAGACCTTGGCTTGCATACGAAGGTCCGTTGCGTCTAGCGCCAGATCAAAAATGTCTTTCGTGAAGTCGTGCTTGATTAGCTACAGCGGCTCTTACAGTTTTGTGTCTCGACACCACTTTACCAGAAGACCCTAATGCCCATGACAGCGTCCCTGTCTCACAACGCACTATACATGAAAATGTCGCTGACCATAGTAGTAAAGAAGGTCCGGAAGTAATCGATGTCATCTAGGCCTTTCACCTGCTTCTGGACGAGCCGCAACGCTCGCACGACGAGGCGTATGTGCTTCAAATTGCTCTCGGGACGTCAGGTCACAATTTCTTCGGGGGTACCCTAGACTCTTACCAATAGACTCGCTTGGTCAAGTCACCTATAGGCTTTGCAGTCGGTTCAAACACCGCGCGTCGTAGCGTGAGCCCTTCGAGCTACATTGGGAAGTCACTTTCCTTTGCGGTGAGCTTTAGGTCTGACCAGCCGCTCGAAGCGCATAGCCTTATGAGTATGTGGCCCCTTAGCCTTATGGTCAATGCGATGGTTTCTATGGGCATTGTTAGTTGCTGTTTGAGGAAAGTCGAGCACGGAGACATTAATCCGAAGAGGTGCTGAAGGCTCACATGGCGCTTGGTGCTCTGAGATTATCATTACTTAACAGGATGAGCCCTTGAAATGATGAATGCGTTGAAAGTATCGTAGAACGAGCAATGATTTATGCCGAATTATGATTTCGAACGTTTAAAAGGAACAATAGCTTTATTTAAAAATCACCATACTTACCTTTCTAGCGGTAGATTTTTGTATCGATTAAGGTTATATCAACTTTGAAGGAACTCATCTAAAGCCCCTCCTTCGTGCTTAAGTGCGTGAATGCAATTTAATTTTAATTAGCCGACTTCTTGTAAAGTCCAAATACTGTTCTCGTAAAGAAAGCTTTTCTAGCCTCCTTCTCACTTCAGTCATAAACTTGTGTCCTTTAAAGAGGCGATAAAGCGTTAAGCCTATCATATAGTAGGGTTCAAGGCGCTTTAACAGTGTTGAATGCAAAGTTAGTCAAATAAAGCTCGTCGGCACAGATTTGTGGGATGTACTGCGAAGTGTACCCTCTGGCGCAAAGTTAACTCTTTTCATCGGACGCTTTGTATGAGAGGTTTCAAATGGACATCAACAAACGAGTTTTCAATATCTTAGACAGTATTTGCTTAGATAGCGTTTGCCAAAACACAGCAGTAAGCCGCGAGTGTCAATCCGACATATAGTAATGGTGTGAAGATATTGCTAAAAAACTATTTTTGCTATATGCTCTCCACTTATGCTGGCTAGTAAAGGTGCCAAATGTGCTATATTGCTTAGAAGACTTTCGCAACATTCTGGTGAGAGGTAAGCATGGATTTAGCCTTCTGACCTTCGACTTAGTTAAAAAAAAATATTCGGTCTTATCGATGGTACTTCCTATCAGAAAATTCCTCATATGTACATACTAGCATACATTTCGTTTTATATTTGAACCAAAGGGATTTTCGAATTAAGTATAAATTGGTGCGGCTCCAATTATTTCGAAATATACGAGCAATTTTGGATGAAATGAATAATTTACATAGAATTCCCACAAAATATATCAGTTTTTTTAAGCAAAAGCATTCTTCAATTGATGCACAATATTTTACGTCATCAGTTTGCGAGCAATATGCAATATTCGTATCATATTGGTCAATGTATTGCTTATAGATTTATAATTAATAGTGACGATCTGGAGTTTTGTTTTTTCAGTTAAAAATGTTCCAAAGTCTCGCTCGAAAAACAGTTCTTCTCATTATAGACGAGACTGTCCATCAAGTAGGAAATCTCATGCACTCATCCCTCACAAGTCATGCGCAGATGCCCCAATAATGCGAGTGAATAAGTGACTTAGTAGATTACGCTAGATCTTTGTGTCATGGAAGAATCTGGTAAAAACGTGTGTATTTGGTCGGCAGTAAAAAAACGCAATGTACACACTTGAAAATTTCTAGTGTACTTGTATTATATACAATAGGAAATGTACGATTAAAACATCCCTTTTATCAAATCATTCGTATATTTCAATATAATTAAAACCGTACCATCTTTAATTTAATTTGCAAGTGTCAAATTTTTCTGTCCCCTTGAAAATGACAGAATTATAGGAGTGGTCATTCGACCATAAACTGCGGTTTTGTTTGCTCTTCAGTCCTTAGAGCTGTCAAGCATCGCATGACTTATGTCACATAATTGATAAGAAACGCGTACGACTCGCTGAGACTTGCCAAAAGCGCAATCACCAGGTCGTACCAACACACAGTATGATCGTGAAGCAGCTTTTTACTCTCCTCCATTAAACCGTCGGTCTGTATAACTTCATGCAAGTCAAAATCGACCTTCGAAACTTAATGTCGACCAGAGACTTGCAGTCGATTCCAAAAAGCCCTTGCAGCAAACATAATGAGCCCTCCAGACATAGCTTGAGCTAAAGATTTACCAATTTGGCGACTGCCTCTAGTGCACTGTCAGGGTCTGAATCCAACAACATTTTTAGGTCACGAGCCAAGCTCACAATGTCCGATACCTTGCGATGTCTCAACGTAAGGAAACTATGCTGTTTGATCGCTCTGCAATCGCTCGTACAGCATACTTGTGCGTACGCGTCCAAAAAAGGCAATGGACCCAAGCCTTCTAGTTGACTATGACCGACCAACCTTGAATAAAGTGAGCGCTTCCCTCGACAAAGACCAATCCCTGCTTGTCAGCATGTGGGTTGTACAACCAAACCGATTGATTTAAAGTGGCCTCTGGGTGGTGCGTTGCGTTCATTGGCATTGCACACCACGTGCTCTCAAGCATTTGTGTTGTTACTGCAAACTTTACACACTTTAAGTCTATTTCAGATTGGACAGTTCAGCCCGGTAGCCAGAACGCATAACCAGTATTCCATATGAGCGCAAGAACACGAGTTGCAGCCATGGCCGAACGGTAGCTTGCTTGATCTATAAGTTGTGGGCGAAGTACACGTAAATGCCCGACAATATACTGTGATCGCTCGAGATGCTATGCCAGCCACTATGGGTGCCTATGGCATAAGAATCTGACCTAGATACGCTCTCAGCGTGAGTCACGCGCACTTGAAGGGCCACGTTGTTCGTTCTGTATTTTTTTTGTGTGCAAATGGCCGTGCTTGTTCGGAGGCTTAAGGACCCAATGCCGACGCTGTAAATTTACGAGCGGCACTAAGACTTCACAAAAGTCTTAGTACGACAAAACATTTAAGCGTTTGGCATAAACGTACAAACAGCTATACTTTTTGCTTGTACTTCGCACCAGCTTCAGCGAAGTTGATGTGCGAGCAAAGTAATTATTTTGATACTGGCTCGCTTTTTTTATAAAAACTTGTCGTCAACTACCAGTAGACTGTCCTCCCGCGACCTCTAGGATACAACAACATAATCTCCATTGAATTGCTTTCACAGCGGTCACCAGAACCGCAATATATTCTCTGCTCGTGGCCCTGACACTTTAGCCTTTAGTGGCTTGAAGCGTGATCATGTCGACCACGCTGATTAGCAAAAATTTGCTGTTATTACTGCGGGTGCAAACTTGACAAGGCAAAAATAAGGAAATTGGCGTTCGTCATGTGAGCTCGTCGTCTTTCCACAATAGTGAACGGATTTTTTGTTTGTAAGTACTGAGCAAGGTATTTTTTATTATTACTTTTATATTAGCATTTACTATTTACCAACTGGCTGACAATCAAGACGACGCTGTTTCGGTTGATCAAGCTTGAGTAATACTAAGGCTGTCGCTTTTAATAAGCCAGCCTGAGTTGTAGCCTTTATACAAGACATTGAGAAGATATACGAAATATGTGTTGTGAGGCCATTGCGTGAGCAAACATTAGGTTCGCAATTTGCAGCATGACACGTTCACCTAACAATTGATACAAAATATGGATTGGTAACAACTGAAGTCAGTTGCTTATTTTTGATGCCACGGTGTCGTTGCTCCGGGTCCTGAAATTCTCATGGAAAATTCAAGTGCAAACATCCCCAAAGACGTACTACATTAAACTTTGGGGATGAGAATGCATTACATGTGCTAGTATAGCTCGCCCTCGGTACCACGACGAAGAGTGGAAGGACGATGCCCTAGCTTTATGCGGCGCCCTGTGTGCTTTTGATAATGTCACGTCTGGCGGGTGCAAACTAGGAGACAATGAGTTGTGGCACCGACGTTCTTAATGTCTTTACTAAGTCATGCACTGGTGCCAATGATCCTGAAATACCGGTGGTTCTCGAGCTTTGAACGCATTGCCGATCTGTTTCAAGAGAAATTCGCTAGACTTGCTTCCCTTGAGACAGATTTGGGGCAGTATCGATTTTGGCCGAGCTGATGATATAGTCTTTGTGGCTGTGTCTGCGTACGACTTGGTGCCAAAATTCCCACATTCACCTAGCCCGCGTCAATATGCAGCCTATGCACACCCACAAAGAGCACCGATTGTTTTCGCAGTCTTTTAGGATACACGAAACAGACACACTAGGTCACTTTTATCGATGAAGCCAGATGATCTAATTTCAGCGCAAAAGCAATTTAGTCTTAGATGCAGCAGTAACTACGTTTGTATTAGATCTGCACAGTACCAAAACTATTATTTGGAATTTACCTTTGCTGCTTCCTAGTCGGGCAGTATACTTCTCTTTAGATATTTGGACCTCTAGCCATCTTTGGCTCGTAACACGTTGTGGCAGAGCTAGGCGCTCGGCTATCCCTTCTGTATAAAGCTTAAAATCACGATGTGGTGGCAATAACAAAGCGGACATCGGCTATCCCATGTATGTATAACGGTGTGAAGTCTGCTGAGACTTCGTCAAGTGCAACCTCTACGAAATGATGCATACTCTTTCAGCACCTTGGCATATTAGTGCACATGCTGCGCAACAGGTCTTCGACGATGCGATATACTCGCCCAGTCTAACTACCAGACTATAGATTATACGCTGTGGACATATTTTGCTTGGTGCTAAGTTGCTCAAAAAGGGACCAAGTCTTGGTTGATTCTCATCGTCCAATTGTTCACACGATCGAGAAGCAGCGCTGCTGTCTTGAGACCGCCGACCGCGTTCGACACAGCTGATTATAAAATATCTTTGCTCAATCGGTCAGCAAAGACCATATTATCAGTGTTGCCTGCCAAATTTCTATGGAAGGTACAGCATTTTAATTTTTTTTCAAAACAAATCACTACACGTGATGGGTCACAATCTTCAGAACTACTATAATGCAGCGGAGCCAAGCACATGCCATCTCGCGCGTACGCACCACGAATTAGATCCGATACAAAGGATGCCACAGTTGTGACATGAGCTAGCTTATAGATCAGGCCGCGCAATAAAGATTCAGCTAAAGCAATTTGTTTTCGGGCTTGGACTCTACATTCAGGTCTTACTCCACAAAAATTGAGAGCCATCTGCTTTTTCTTTGCGATAGGTGAGGCGACTGTGGCGCAGTGCGCAGTAATGCATGATCTGTATAGATCACGAATGGCTTAAAGCCTGAAATTTGAGCCTTGAACTTAAGAGACAACTTCATCGTGAGTATCTCTTTGTTAGAAACAAAAAAGATCTTATCGGTAACCTTGATCTACCGAGACTTCAACGCGATCGTTCGACCTCGCTTGACGTCGACCACATGTTCAATTGCGCTATCGATGGCAAAATCTGACGAGCAATTATTTCATTATACAAATAAAAATAATAAATGCTGATAAAAGTATACATTTTCCCGAATTAAATGAAAATATATATATTTAAATAGAAAAAACCCACTTAATTGAAAAAAATACCTACGAAGTGAAAAGACTATCAAAAAATTAATAAATATATATACCTAATTCACTAAATAAATATACTTTCATGCTGCGCATTGCTGGTGCATCGACGCTTGTTGTGTCTCACTTGACCACAGCTGCCGCATCGATAAACACGTTTTGGCGCGTCAACTTCTAATGTAGCATGCTGTGACTCGATTCACTCCTTTTTGGTTCGACCTTTTCGTTAAGACGCATTTGATGGAAAGTGCTCAATCTTTACCAATTCACTTTTTGTCACAAATGGCTTTACTTCGAGTGCTTCATCGTAGGCAAGTAGATACGTTTTTGTTGACCACACATCCCCAAATGACAATTCTGCACATGACAGCTGATCCGAAAACCAAAGTGCTGCTATGAGGTGTCGACATGGAGCATTCATATCTTCACATAACCGCACGTGCAGGTACCACCGGTTTTGTTTACCTCAACAGCATAGTCTATTGGCTTGTTTGTTCCAATTCGAACCGACACAACCATCAATGTAGTTGAACTTGGACATACTTGGATTGTTTCCTCTTACATTTCCTAACATGAGAGTGGTGCAACTGGCAGCATAAGACGTAACCGCACCTCATTGTTTGGTCCGTCCAGCAAATTCGACCGACATAGCGTTAAATTGCCATCATACAAACCAACATCGGCATTTCACGGATGTTTTCAGCGCGTTGTTCATGGATTCGACGTTATCGGAAGTAAG
The DNA here is from genome assembly GCA_003676415.1 of Plasmopara muralis. Classification (NCBI taxonomy): domain Eukaryota; phylum Oomycota; class Peronosporomycetes; order Peronosporales; family Peronosporaceae; genus Plasmopara; species Plasmopara muralis. The sequence continues at coordinate 50,674 of RCHQ01000082.1, read as the reverse complement.
CGTTTCATGTCGTGAGTATAGATTTTGCGCAATGGACCACTTCCCATAGCCATCGTCAGCCAGCCATTTGACTGCCTCGCGATTTAGCCTCATCAGGTCTTTTTCTTTGGCTTCATACGATTGCCTGGTCAGTGCACGTGCTAAGCCCCATGCATGTTCTTGTTCTTAAACTTTTGATTAGAATTCTCCATAAGGCGACGTAAGAAAAAGAAATGTGGTGTCTCTTTGCCGTTTTCTTTCATTGCTGGCACTAATCCCTTGTCACGATCAGATACTGAAAAGGCTGGAAGTACATGTAAATGCTGGAACAGGAATTTGATGAACCACGCCCAATTTGCTTTAGTCTCACTGCTGACGAATACGACTGCAACAATCTGAATCTCATTGTTCCCCGTTTTAAAAGACGCCACCAACAACACACATCCAGCTTTGTTTTTGAACAAAGTACCATCCAGTGCCATGCCGCGTAATGCATATGAAGCAAACGCACGAAATCCTTGCATATAACCAATTGATGCCTGCAGGAATACTTTTTTTGCGGGCATCAATTGATTATATGCAATTTCAATAGATACCGCATGCCCGCATTTCTCGATTAAATGGAATAAATCGTCACAATAAAACTCCTCCATAAGCCTTTTGCAAGCGTTGACCTAGTTGTCGTACGTCACAACTTTTCATGCCTTCTAAATGATCAGGAATGATTACTGGCGACAGGTTTTGGCAATGTGTATACACCAAATTACACACGACATGACTTTGCGCCAGCTGCTTTGCCGTAAGCGCACGTCAAGCATCCCGCGAGTGAAGATCAATCGATGTGACACCACATGTGTGCGCGACAAATCGTGTCAAAGCATAAATGAACATGATGCAGACGAACTAGCAAATTTGTATCGACGGAAGTCGCTTTGAGTAACCACATATGCACGGCAAACACGGCGAATCCATTCAACAACCGCGCATTTCACATGTTCTCGACTCTCGTAAACTTGCGTGAAAAAATATCTTCAATTGATGACCTTACATCGGACTTTTGCATTTTCTCCCCAAAGATTGTATGCGGTAAAATTACTATTTAAAGGTATAAATTCTCTATTCTATGTGTGTTTTTGCCATTGTTGCAAAAATATTTATTGCTAGGTATATTCTGTTGCTTCTTAATCATTTTTTGTTTTGAAGTAGTACTTTTTCCATTTAATTTGAAAAAAGGTATATTTTCTCCATTCTCCCTTCACGCGCAAAGATTTTTATATAGGAATGTATCAACTTTCAGGTTCGATTCAACACAACCTCAATCGAGCAGATGTCGGCATTAAAGATTTTCTATGATGACTGGCAGTAAATCCAAAAAGGCTTTAACGGTAGCAAATTTTGAGGCTTACTGAAACGTGACACTAAGAGACCCCTTCATCGCGATTGGCCGGTTTGTGACAGTACCTTAACAATACATACAGTGTTATGTATGTATACATATGTTATGTATGGATATATGAATGTATCGTACAGTAGTACGAGTCTCAAACTCCCGCTCAGATTCAGACATTTCTCAGGATTCTATTGAGTACGATCTTCACTCAAGTCCATCAACCTGTCAATCGTCTCCTTTGCGACTGTCAAATATCTCACCACGCACCCGTTCCGCGCTCTATCTTTGCGCTTTTGCTCCCCATCTATTGGCTCCAACCTTTAAGTGTCTAGGACGGCCGCCGCGCAGAGCTGTATGTCAAATTTGGTTTCCACGAGCAAATCCGCTTCTCCGCCTGTGAAGCTCTTTATCAAGAAACCGCGGACGGTGGTGGACAGTAGCGACGAAGCGCGCACTGACACGGCAACGCCGCCATCCATGAACCCGTCTTGCTCACCCGTTACGGATGGTGAAGGCGCAGCAGCAAGTACGAAGAGAACGAAAACCTCCAATTCTTTGAGTGGCAGACGGAGAAAGGCAGGCAAGGGCAAAATAGCTCCCAAGCAGCGAAAGTACGAGCGCAAGACGAAGCGATTTGTCTGGCCTGATGATCTCCATCGACTCTTCGTGGCTGCCATCTTTGACGGTTCGTGCTTGATCAAACCTATCTTATTCATTGCTTTAAACGATAATGTGAAATTGCTACAGTCGGTCTCAAGAACGCTTCACCAAAAACCCTGCTAACGGTATGTCGACTTGTTTCTTTTGATATTCAAGTTGACAAACGTCGAGCTAATTTTTTTTTCACATGTGCATTGATGTAGTTCATGGAGTCCGTAGGTCCCGACGCAGGCCTCACGACGGAACATCTAAAATCGCATTTGCAAAAGTATCGACTCAACTACGAGCGTTCTCGAATGGAATTCCTCGACTTTTATGATTACACTGCAAAGCGCAATCTCAAACGCCGCCGTAGTCAAGCTCAGCAACGAGCAAGCAGGGCTAATAGTGAGACCGCTAGTATGTTTGTGTTTCCTATTAGCAACCCCAAGCGCCAGAAGAGTCGTGTGAGCGACAGTGATTCGGGTGAGAGTAAATCTGACACTGATTATCGTAGTCTTAGTGACAACAGGATGGACGTGGGGGTGAAGACGCAGACAACTCCACAGGATCGACGAGAATCTCCTGCTGCCCCCGCGCATAAGTTGAGCTATTCGCAACTTATGCAGAGCGCTCAGCAACAGCCGATTCTTGATGAAAGTAGTCAAACCCGTCAGCACCCTCCCATTGCAGATACTCGACCGATGCCGGTTGTCCCAACACCAGGTTCCACCGGTATGATGCCAATAGCTCCTCAACATTTGCCACCCGCATACGCCGCTCATGTTCAGCGCAAACAGGTTACTGACCACGACCGTGAGTTGGCTGTAGCGGCTGCTGCTGTGACAGCATATCGATACCCGTTAGGGCAACTTCCTGTTTCCACCGGTATGCCGGAGCTTTCGGATCCACAGTGGAGCTTTTTGACCTCCTTAATATCCCCCCAGCTGGCGGGTATGACTGGACCTGAAGGTGAAGGTGGAATGTATTCACATGGCGTTACTAGCGAGGCAATGCCCCGTAATGCCGATGGATACATGTTCCACGATGGACCAAGTGATTTACGGATGCAAATGCATCTTGCTATGCAAGCACAAATGAACCTTCACCGTCAAATGCTTACGCGCAAAGTAGAGGTGGCCCAGCATCTCGCAGGTCAAAGTAGAATGCGAGAAGACATTGAGTCTCGAAGTGTCGCGAACAATAACGAGAAAGAGGAGAGGTTTGGTGATCCATGGGGCAGTCCGCAACATCTTCAACAGCAGCACCAGACAAAGCAGGTGCGCCAACAGCGCCGGCAACAGCAACAGCATCAGCATCACCAACAGCGATCGCAACAATACCAGCAACGGGAACATCAGCATCAGCAGTATAGGCAACAGCACCACCAGTATCATCAGTACCAGGTCCATCAACATTTACAGCAAGATCAACAGCATTATCAGCAGCTGATGACCTTACCTTCCCGGCCATCATTGTCCACCCCGAACTCAGCCTCGCCAATACCAGCGACACCGTCAGATGTACCTGTTGATACAACTTCAGCTGCACCATCACTTGACGAAGCTATGAACGTTTCCACGTCAGTAGCTGAGAATGGAAGTTTGGCTTCCGAGAGCAGAGCTGCAGGAGGAATGAGGAGTGAAGGAGGTGATGATGGAATAGATCTGTACCGCTGGGATCGCATCGATTTGAACGTGGAGCTGGACGACGACGATCTCTTTGGCTTTCTCAAGTCGTGAAGAGCATGCTCGCTTGTGCGTAGGACGTTGCACCTACACATAGCAGGTTTTTCTTGCTTATGCTGCGAGGTGGCCTTCTATTTAAGAGCAGAGCAGGGTGGCAGTACTTTAATGTGTGGAAATGTAAGATTAAAAAGCTCACACAGTCCATGAAGTAAATGTTGAATAGAGTCCAAATGCTGGTATTAAACGTTTTAGCTACGCATGCTTAACCAGAAGGAGGGCATACTACCTCGGGGATAACTTTTCAAGCTTATAAAATGCGCCGTGGTAACACTGCACCTTTTCACTCTCATATACCAAAAACTACCTACTGAGCGTCTGTCATGAGCTCTGCCTCATTCGTAATTGCCTCGGCAGGTGGTTTCTCGTCATCCAGTAAGCCGCGGATGAACAGCACGTTGTTGCAGCGCACGAGCGTCTCTCCTAGATTTCCTGTGAGCTCTCCATTGATATACTCTTCGGTATTAGCCAGCTGCAAATTCATATATGAGTCCACGGAAAGCAGCACACCCTTATACTCCATGCCCCATTTCAGTCGCGCCACCACAGCCTTACCCGTTAAATTAGTCAAGAACGGCTTCGGGTTTAAGATCAGGCCAGACTATGTAGATACACGGAAGCACAAAGAATCGGGTCATTATTGTTACAAAAGTTTGCATGAAAGCATACGACACCCACGGAGCGAGCCATCATGCTCTCCTTCCCATACGCACCATATTGGCTTGATGAAGTCTTTCCCACAAGCTGATCTTTTAGCCAGTAGAATACGATCACGCATTACAACCAATCAAATTAGTTCTATTTAAACACGATAATTCTACTACTATAGTGCGTCAAGCGTAATAATGCGCGTGAGAAAGGAGCTTAAGACCTCTGAGTCGCGCACGAAAATGTTGAGCACTGGAATCCCAGGCACCACATATCTCTCATGTGTCAATAACTGCTGAAGCGTACAAAAGGGCGATACCTTAATCCAGAACTGTGTCTTGGCCTCGTGCTTTTCCTCCAACCGAATGCGCTTCATCTCCTCGTCATCGTCCTCCTTCTCACCGCTTAGCCCCACGTGCCACTCTTTCGGCGACGAGTACGGCAACACCATATCTGCTGCTGCATATACCACCAGCTTGGATGCTTTAAACTCCTTGTCCGTGTCCCACTGAGCGTACGGTCCGTCTTCCGGAAACATGTTTGCCAAGTGCTCAATTAATGTATCGTGCTCACCAAAGAACTGCACGAAATCCGACGTACCGTGCTGGTCATACAAAAAGAGAACGGGCCACAACATGTTGCCACTTTCAGGGTCTAAGTCAGCCTTGCCTTCGAATTGGCGTATGCGCTCATCAGCCACTAGAGCGCGGCCCACACGAATCCCACGAGCACCACATAGCTTGCGGTACTTGTCCGTGGCAGCACGGCGTCTCATGCGTTCTCTCTCACGCTTCATATTCTCAGCGCGCACCTCCTGCACAAGTCTACGTCCTTCCATTTGCAGCGTCAGTAGCAGCTTATTCTGAGTGTCCAGCTTCAGTCCTTCTTCACAATAACGCAAGGTATCAGCCGGTTTGCGCAGCAATCGAGAGGCTTTGGCACCGCGATAGTAGGCCTTAACATTGGTCGGGTCAAAGTTTATAGCCTTGGCGGCGTCGGAGCGACAACTGGCGTAATTTTTGAGCTCTAACTGCACGGCTGCGCGGTTACTCAAGATTTGCGACGTAAGTTTCTTGATGTCGTACGACAAATCGCGCTCCTCTTTGGGCAACGCTAACGCCTCGTAAGCGTAAGCGAGCGCGTCGTTGTAATATTTAATAGCGTTTTGAAAGTAACCTCGATGAGCCTTTTTAGCGTCAGAAAACATGTCATTACCCTGATTTTTCCAGTGCAGAGCCAAACTCTCGGCAGTCTCACCGTCCTCGATCAGCGCTTGAATGGCCTCAGACATTTCGTCACCTTCGACCACATGGTCTTCGAATAGCGTCATGTCTGGCAGTGCATCCATATAAGCTTGACGCTTGGCTGGATCCCACAACTTGCTCTCATCAATCTCGAGATCAACGCCCATACCCATGGTCACAACGTACTTGTTATAAATGACTGGCGATAAATGACACATATGTTCCATTAAGTACGATACTTCATCTATCGGATAGCTCAAAAGACCAAGCGATGGTTGACAGAGGCAACAAGCGCGCGCTGGACGATGCCCAGATAGAGACAAGGGAGCAGTCAAAGCAAAACAAAGTGATGCACATGTGCTGTGGCTGCGGTGAGAGCAATGTCAAGTACCGTTGTCCGCGTTGCGAACGTATCACGTGTTCACTGCAATGCTGCGTGGCGCACAAGAAGCAGGTGCGTGCTGTCCACCTACTACTACAATCTAGCATGAATAACATCGTGGTACATTTGTGCTGTTGACAGTATGAATGCAATGGCAAGCGTGATCGTACCAAGTTTGTAGAGATTAAGCAGTTTACAGACGCAGATCTTTCTAGCGGTACGTGCTGACAACATTTGCTGCACGTTGTGATAATTGATTCTATCGCGCCAGCTGCTTGTGCTCTTTTGTCTATCGATTGAGATAGATTTCTTCTTTTTAGAGGAAGTTTTACGCTCCACGAATAGTGCAAAAAGGTCTCGAAGCCACTTGAACGTCAATACGCGGCGATACTCTTGCAATAAGAAGCGCAAGGTGGTCACGGATGATCAGATCAATCCCGACATTCCTGCGGATTGGTTAGCACGCTTTCCAATTGCTGTACAATTATTTGCAAAGCATTCGGCGAAGAGAGGAGTGGCTTTGACGCTGCTTGCTCCCGGTATGAGCAAGCGCACACGAAACTCATCGTACATGAATACAAAAACGGATACAATGTACTGGCGTGTGGAATGGTCATTTCCCAGTGCTGAAGTGTCTATAAGTCTATCCGAGAAACAAGCGAATGAAAGGGACACTTTGTTTGCACTGCTCGGAAAATATCTGAACCCCAGTATGGTAAGTTACTTAATTGCGCCCTGAAACGTAATGCTTACCATTGCGCTGGTTTTGGTAATACAGCAAAACGTCGCTACTCGTGGAAAGCTAAAGAAATATGCCATGGACGACTGGGAAAAGCGCACTTTGTTACTCTTGCGGAAAGAGTTTACTTCAGCATCGCAGCCGCAATATTACCGACTAGACGGGAATCAAAGCCTTGAAAGTAACTTAAAGCGAAAGGCTATCGTCGAGTTTCCTGTAATTATTGTTGCTCTGGCAGCCGACGCTGTCAAGTATCCCACGGCACACGACGTGATTGAGATCATGTCATTTGCAGCGGTAAAATCGACTGAGTATCAGCTCTCTTCTGAAAAGCAAGCAATGGAGCCGGTGACCTCAAGTGACGAAGTATCGTCAGAGCTTCTTACTTGTGAGGGCTCGAACTCGACAGCCAAGCTTTTATCTGTAGTAGAAGAGGGAATGATGGCATCAAGCCTCATCAACAGCACAAGTGTATGATGATAGAAGAAATCCAAATTACTGCTCACTAATAACAATGACACAACATAGATGTACGCAAACTATTAGAACGATCTTAGACATTCTTTTTTTTTCAGCTCCTCCCGACTTTTCATCGAAGAGACGCAAAACCAGACACTGAAAGACTAAAGCAACACGAAAGCGGTACCATGGCAACTTCATGGTTTGTAGATCCGGAGCTCAAACCCACGAGCTTCACTGCCTCCTACGTATGCAACAATCTGTCCAAGCATGGCGAAAAACTAGTGCGTCAGCCAATCTATTGTTTTCAATGTCTAACTGCTCAATAACTTGAGTTTGCAGGTCTACGCGAGCGTAGATGACGTGGTTTACGTGGATACAACGCACACACCTTGTCAGACGCATAAGCTGCCATGTTCAGAGAAATCCATGGTGCACCAAGTTCGCTTCTGCACGCTGAAGAGTTTGATTATAATCGTTGTTGCCTCAGACAATGGCATTCAGGTATTGCATTCTGCTGACGAAAGATAGAAAGGCCTATTCGATATATTTGTAAAATGATATCAGATTTACGACTCGACGGGTGAAGAGGTCCTTTCAGAGATGGCAGCAATGGACCTTTTAGGTGGTCACGTCAATGGTAGCAGCTTTTAAATAATATCGAGGCTCAAAGAAATCTAAAGTCTTATCGATCGTGTGGTGATTTATAGGAGATTATCTTTATTGTCAAGGCATTTGCTCAGTACACACAAAAGAACCACGTCTTGTTGTGGGTGAGTTCGATTTAATTCAGTATCCAACATTTCGCAGCTAAATTTGATTTAAATACAGGCACGTCAGTTGGAAAGCTGCTTGTAATCGAGAAAGAGGAAGATGCTAAGTCCGGAGAAGGATCGAGCTTTGAGGTGTGCAAGACTCTAACAGAGCATGATCAAGCGATATGCTGTGTGGAGTGTTCATTCGATGGCACAGTGCTAGCGAGTAGTGATTTGAGTGGACTAATCATGATCCGTAACCCTGAGAATTGCTTTGAAGTTACCCATCGAATCGTGGGTACCAACTACCCCGCGACTTGTATGACCTTCATGGCAGAAAATTGGCTTTTAGCTGGATTTCTAACCGGATGTCTACGCTTGTACCACCCCAAAAGCTTTCACGCACACGCTGAAATTGCTGCACATACACGTGCGATCACGGCTTTGGATGCGCATAACGAGTTTGCAGTGTCAGTGAGTGAGGATACGTTTATGAATATCTGGGAGTTTACATTGAGCAAGCCAAGAGCAAACTTACGAGTAAATCTTGTGAGTTCTCAGGCAGTGTCATACGATCTCCTCACGGGCGTGACATATGCGTCAACGAACAGTCTTTGGACTACCGCTTACGACAGCACGCATCTTAAGCTTTGGAGCCGGAATGATTGATCACATAACGTCATAAACCAAACAAAAAAATATTAGGAAACGCAAGGCACGTAAATAATGTTTTTCAGTCATTTGCGTAAGTTTAATATATTTTAGGTCTACACAGAAAAATTGTCGACATAAGGCAGCTCAACAAATATTAGTCGTAAAGGGCGTCATCATACTCGATGTGGTCCTCCATGTTCTTGGCCGCACCATTTAAAGAATCCCACGGAAGTTCCTGTGCCTTTGTCAGAGTAATTGTGAGTGTCTCCTTCTCCGCCGTCCAGGTTACGTCAGTTATCTCATGGAACAACGACATAATTACCAAACTTTTGGCCTTGTATCCACCAACAGCGTTGAGTAAATCCAACGACAACGACGTGTTAGTCCATTTCTAGTCATTGAAACAGAATTTAATAATCAAACACGTAAGTTTTTTGATTTTTTGACAGCTGCCTTACCAAAATTAGTTGACACTCTTTCATGCCCTTAACAACGTCATCGGTTAAGTAGATACTGCAAATAGAGGTCGTCAGGATTTCAGCCGAACGACCGCACAAGGTTGAAAGTGTAACCACAAGTTTACTTTACCTGACAGTCTTTTTGCTGTCGCTCCATCCATAGGATGATACCATAGTCTTGCGTGTGCCTTTATCCTTGACCCCGTCGTGGTGGTGGGTATAGTAGTAGCTGTTCGCTCCCTTCTTAATCAAGTCCTCGTCCAGAGCAGGTGTTAAATCTTCGTCGTTGTCACCGTCTTCTTTGCTTTCATTCTCTTTTGTTCCATCTTCTTTGTCTATAGCATCAGTCTTCTTCTTGAGCGTCCTGTTTAGAAGCGCGGCGCATCGCCATAGCATGATAGTCAGCACGATCACCGACACACTAACGGCTAATTGCTCCAAGAAACCCTTATTCATGTGAACATTTCCCCACGGCGTAACTAATTTGACGTAATTTGCATTGGCGCTGGGCATATACAGATATGGCATGAAAAAGCTCTCGACCATTGCGATTGGGAAGTAGTAGCGTGACAAGGTAGTCAAACTGTCAAAATCAATAAGATGGACCTTGCAAACCGATTGCTTTAGAGGAGTACTATTCACTCGCTGCACCAAGTATTTCTCTCCTGCTGCCATGAAGCCATTGTTTGGGAAGATTGTGTCGAACAAAATGCAAAAGTCAGTGCTGGTGGAGGTGGCTCGCATCGTGAAGGACCCCAAATATGGAAAGTACTACAAGAAGACAAAGAAATATATGGCCCACGACGAGGAAGAGGCTTGTAACATCGGCGATTTCGTGCGTCTATTGGGAACGCGTCCACTGTCGAAACGCAAACGTTGGAATGTCGAGGAGATTACGCGAAAGGCCCAAGTATAAGACGCAGATAGATGTATGGCAAGGTAGCTCTTAAATGAACACGAAAAACAACCTTGAGCTCATTTTTTTCCTGTAGAATTGCTTAGCTAATTACTCATTCGACTTAATCGACAAGGAAAGTTGTGGTGATCTCAATATTTCTGCTAGCCTAATATAAGACGATTAATTTGTGCGCCAGCATCTACAACTCGTCGTCGTCAGCGTCTGACAAGTCTGCTAATGGGTCAAGCGCTGGAAATTCGCCAATTATCACGTTTTGCGGACGCACAAAGCCGCCGTACTTTTGCTCACACTTGAAGTAAGCTCTGCCCTTGACGCTGCCGTCGCCTTTCCCGACAGGTTCATCAAATTGTACCCCAACCCAGTGGCCTGGAGCAATCTCAGGGATCTCTCCCAAGTACTGCACTTGTCCGCGACGACCACCCGGTTGCACTTCACATCGGTCACCCACCTTCATGTTTGCGACAGCTTCTGGCCCTGGAAGAGTAGCCGGATCCACCACGGTTCGAGCGACGTTCATCATAGTCTTTGGCTTCCAGTTAGGGTCTTTGGCAAGCTGCTCTTTTTTGTATGCACGTACAGTCTTCTCGCCTGTAATAACAGCTCATATAAGCTTCACGACTATCTGTTGTATCTGTTGCACTTTGCATCGCTTACGCTTATTGTAATCCTCCTCAGAGATCACATACTTCTCGACAAGCGAGACATCCTCGAGGCCGCCGCTTCTCGATAGTGAGAATGGATCCTTGTCTATGACGTGCAGCCGCATACCATTTTCCACGCTATAATAACCAAGCATTCTTTGGTCATCGTCCAAGCGAGCAAATACGGATCCATCGCTGCGCATGATAAGCAATTTCATGGCGTCTGGTTTGGTACCTGTGTGCAGGTACAACTTGTGTCGTAACTCACCGACGGTACCATGCAAATCTAAGCGAATGTCGACCATTTGGAGCTTGAGGTTGCTGTGTGTGATGAGAAGACAGACGACAGCTTCAGGAACATTGTCATATTGATGTCCATCCATCGCTGTCACATAATCTCGTAGTGCTCGCATATCCTGCGCCATGGTGCAAAGGCGCGACTCTCTATGATGCTTCAATTAAGTGCGATCTCTACGAGAGTCATGTACCAATATTATTGTGAACATCATCGATTATTGACGATGGCGACATTACCGACTATCACGGCACTGAAATTGTACGACGTGTCGTTGATCGCCGTCCTTATATTTGCCATGAACCTTGTAGTGAAGACGTGGAACAACCGTGGATTACAGCTTTCGCCAGTCGAGCAGAAGTTGTTGGGCGAATATAACGCACAGGTGCGGCTTGTGAACCGCCTCAACTCGGTCGAGACATTCGTTGAACAGGCGAAGGCCACCCGCAAAATGAACGCGGTGAAAAAGAAGTTGCAAGAGCTTGCAGGTGGATCAATAATTAGCTATACTGGCACAGGTCTTTGTCGTTTCACTTTGACTAATTTATCGTGTACTCGACAGTTGAGCGGCAGGCTGCAAGCGCGCCGTCAAGTCTCCATAAGCAGATTAACCGTCTCTGGACAGTAAGCTCGCAAATGTCTTATTGCACGCTTATTGTATATTCCGCTTTATTGTGCTGTGAATCTGTTGCATTAGCCCGCTGTGATGGGATTGGTACTCTTGTACTACTGGAATGAGCCTCTGATAGTGCTGCCACAAGGCTACATGATCCCGGTAGAGCGCCTCATGTCGTTTCCAGGCTTTCCGCTTGGTGCTGTTTCAGCCATGGGCTGGGCTGGGATCTGCCGTCGCGTTAGCGCCAAGATTTTGGGCTAAATGGTCGATCAGATTATTGCTAAGAAGCGTTTTACTACGTGAAAACTTATCCTGTCCAATCTGTCCCAACACAATGGAAAATACAGCGCTATCTTTCCAGGCATCAAAGACACATATTCGTGGTACGAAACGAATCAAAAGTGTGCGTGAATGGCGTAACGTGCGTAGCTGTCATGCGTATTTAATTAAGCTGAAGTTACGATCAAAGAAACGCTTCATGATACGTCTAGTAGTCCTCGTCTCCACCGAACATGTCCATGCCTCCGCCCATGTCGACTTCTTCCTCCTCCTCGACAACCTTCTCTTCTTTCTTAGCAGGGGCAGCAGCAGCACCACTAGCCGCACCGGCGGTAGGGGCAGCACCAATTGATACGGTAGCGAGCTTGGCTTTGCCAGCTTTGATCACCTCCTCGATGTCCTTGCCTTCAAGTTCTTTAAGAAGCTTCTCGGCCTTTTCCTGATCAAATTCGCCGCCAAATGACTTAACAACCTTCTCGAGATCAGCCACAGTTGGTTTGGCGTTTCCGCCGAGCACACACAATAGCAAAGCAGCAACGTGACGCATCTGTTGTTATAGCACCAACGACAGGGCATTAGGTGTCTGCTAATCCGAGTACTACTTCTCGAGATGTTTCTCGCTCAAGAAGTTATGCATTTGGCCATCAAGAATTAATGAAGGACGCACCTTGTTTAAGGTGAAAAGAGGTTTTGCTGGCGATTACCCGACGACGTCTCTAACGCTACAGTGTTATGCGGCCGAGTTGTGACTTGCGCTTGGAAAGCCAGCGATAGCCAATCACTCCACGGACAATACAGAACACAAGTCATTGAGCCCTCGCCAATCACAGCGCGTATTCTTTATATTATAGTATTTAATTTCAAAGAGCGCATGTCACCCGTCGAGATTGCTACAGTCTAATAAATTGTTTAATTCGACCTCTTCGTAAACGTCCTCACTTTCATTAATGTGCATAGAAAGTTTCACTTCGACTTTTGTTGATGCGACCGCATGCTCAATTGGCTTAATATTAGTCCTCAGCACATGTAATTGCAAAGACGACGGCGCTATCGAATCCGCAGGAACGACCGCAGCTGATGCTGACTCAAATCTTGTTCGAGTAACAACTAAGTTGGCACCTTTAACGTCGATAGCATCGCCGTGATGAACGCGGCCATGATTCACATTTGGTGGCTTCTTACGACAGCAATTGTTGCACTTCAGCATACGAGTACATAAGCCCTCAGAGCCATTTGTCAAGATAAAGTCGTAGGTGCCCATTCCAATGCACAGCAAATAAGTGTGAAAACCAACGAGAAGAGCGAAGGAGGTGGTAAGCACTATGCAAATTACGTTGTGTATCCAAAGGAGTATGATCACTGCCGAGTCCCACCCGATAGCAGCATTATTTTTCACCTCTGACTTCCACAAAGTGCACATAAGAATTCCTATCACAGTCTGAAGTAATGTCTGGCATGTTGCTGAAACCACAAGGCAGTAGAACGCCTCGTAATTGCTTTCTGCAATGCAGGTATTCAACCAAGTGCAATGGTGGTCGAGTCCAGGACTTATTTTAAAGCACACTCCACAATAGCGCGACTCCTTTCGAGAAACTTTAAGGATGGCAGGTATAAAACTTACTGATTTCTACGGGCAAGACTGAATTATTTAAATGAGTAAATAACACGATCGGCAGATACTCACAGGCTTCGAAGGATCTCTCATTTCGCAGATGCACCATGAGGTTATGACAGTAAGTAGCAATACAGCATTCGGAAGGAGAATCGAAAGGCTCTAGCGTACAAGAGTGTGAAAAGGCAAATAGGACAGCTAGGTTACACTTTACATTACCTTGTCCCGACTCAGTAGAGTCGATACAAACGTGATGAAGCTCTGTACAGAATTGGTGAGTCGACGTCACACGATGCGAAATGGTAGCAAAACGGCAAAGCTATGCATACCCCGACAAGAACCAGCTGTATGACCCAGCTTGTGACTTGATCTCGCGAGAAGGGCCTTTCGAACCCAATAGTGCGCATATCGCCAACTGCACCGCTTCGCTGTGGATAGATTGAAAAAGCGTACACCATGTTTTATAAATAAAGGTGTTGTTACTGACTGTTACACCGATTGGTCGCAGAGTTGTTAAGTCATCACCCATTGATGTATTCATAAATACCAAGGTCAATAATCCTTTCGTATTTTTCTAGTTAGAACGTCTTGAATTAAAGAGAAGTTCGAATAAATTCCTTCTCTCCTTGAGATTTCCCTGCCGAGGCGGCAGCTATCGACGCTGAGCTGACTTTAGAAATGGCAATGACGCTCGACCAGTTTTCCAGTACGCGCAAGGACACTAAAGAAAGTTAATGGATTGGACACTTTAGCATATGGTTCGTGCTACTCGTATCTGCTCGCCCACGTACTCTCATTTTGTTCATTCATCTGTAGCAGCTTGTTGTTTATACGTTCCAGGTAGTGTACCAATTCTGCCGACGAATCCCGAAGTGCCTCGAGCGCCGCTACCTCTTCGTTCTTATTGCTTGGCATATTCTTTTCAATTTGAAGTAAAGAAAATGGGTAGTATATTACAAAAGCAGGGGGTCAGGCTACGATTAGTCGATTCCATATTTGATCTCAAGCTATTGGTTAAATTATTTACCAGCGTTTAATTAGTAACTGACGTGGTGGCATGCTTTTGTCGTGCGTAGACCCTAAGAAGAAAAAGCGGAAGGTAAGCACTTTGGACGAAGAAAGCTGTAGCATGTGGATAGACTCACGTGGACCGCCCTTGCCTAACGGAAGCGTGACCATCTCACCGTCTCGTGCGCAGTCTACGTCGACCACGGTACGAGCAGCTCTACGCGGCCATGAACGCGCGCTCGTGTTGCTAGTCGTTTTGGCTGTTCTTACGTACACGTCGCTGTCCAGTTTCAGAATAAGGAGTAGGACAGTCGATAGTGCCAATGACAATGAACTGCGTACGCCTCAGAATTGGGGTAGTAACCAGCCGATTCAATCGCCGTCGGTGGACACGACCAAGCACAACATCCGTCAGCAACCCACGTTGTCATCAATACCCATGCCTGACTCTTTCGGCATCGTTATTGTCGCTGATTTGGACAAAAAATCAAAGGATGAAAGTAGCGAGAAGCCGCAATTCATGTCCTATGTCTTGCACGCCACACTAAAGGTCACGTCTACCAGCTCTAGTGCATTTTTTAAACGCGACGAGTACTCTGTGATTTTTGGCGAAGAAACCAAGTTTGTCACGAATATGAACGAAGCTGGACGTGGCTTTGAACTGAGCGAATTGGCCTGGTTTGGTGGCAAATTGCTGGCTTTTGATGATCGGACGGGTATTGTTTTTCGACTGAAGAACTTTGAGGGTGTGAGCAACACTAAACCTCTTCAGGCCATTCCAGAGCATATCATCATGGAAGGAGATGGAGTCAACAGCAAAGGACAGAAGCACGAGTGGGCAACGGTTAAGGATGGCGAGCTGTACATGGGAAGTGTTGGCAAAGAATTCACTGACAACGACGGCAACGTCTTGGGTGATGGCAACATGTGGGTAGCTATAATGGACTCTGCTGGTGATGTACGTCACGAAGACTGGGCGGCAAACTATGCAGCGGTGCGGAAGGCTTTGGGCTGCGAATGGCCTGGATACGTCGTACACGAGGCCATTGAATGGAGCCCCATTCGCCGTCAGTGGTTTATCCTCCCTCGACGCATCAGTACCAAGGCATACAACGACATGGAGGACGAGAAACGTGGCTCTAACAAGGTTGTTATTGCTAGCGAGGACTTCAGCAGTATCCAGGTGCGCGAAGTTGGCAAGACAACGCCGTTACGTGGTTTCGCGTCGTTTAAGTTTGTTCCACGGTCCGACGATGCGGTCATTGTGGCGATTAAAAGTGTAGAGGTGGAAGCTGAGCAGCGGCAGACTTCGTTTATCACTGTATTTGATATAAATGGAAACGTGCTTATGGAAGAGACTGAGATCCCGGGGGCCAAAAAGTACGAGGGGGTTGCATTTGCGCATGATTGGTCTTCTTAAGGCCATTAATGGCTTGTGCCGGATACTTTCAAGAGCTGGGATAATCGCTACACTGATCTCTAAGACATGTACTGGTATTGGCCGGATAGGTAGCTGCAAAGTACCATACAAACTGAGACCAAGCCACATAATGGTTTTCCATATAAAGGAATGCTCACCTAGCCTTGAAGGCAGACTATCTAAAAATATTATAAAATATCTATTACTAAGTAATTAATTTAAAGCGCCGTCATGTTTTCGCAAAGCCACGAGACTCCATCGTTTAATCCTTCACCTGTAGTGGCCACTGTCGGTTGCACCTTGACACGACGAGTATCTGTTGCGCAGTTTTCTTGAAATTCCAATGCTTTTGTTATCTCTTGAATCTCTTTTGCACCAGGCAAGTCTCGCTTGTTTAAAATTATCAAAAGGCAAGCCTCCTGCAGCTGAGGATCGACAAGCATGCCATTGAGTTCAGCCTTTGCGAGTTCTAGACGCTGGTCATCTGCACTATCGATAACAAAGATAATTCCCTAGGCAAGTGCATCCACAGTCAGTCTCGTGTCGTCATTAATGGCGGTAAAAATGACAAAATGCACCTGAGTCCCTGTAAAGTGATGCCTCCAATATGGTCTCAGTGTGTCCTGTCCTCCGACATCCTAAAGTTGAATGGTCAAATAATTGTCATGATCAAAGACGACGCCTTACTCACCCAAATATTTAGTTTGTAGCCATCGTATTTAATCGTCTCAACGTTAAAGCCGACAGTCGGAATGCTGGCAATGGCCTTTCCCAAGCGCAAGTGATACAAGATCGTTGTCTTCCCAGCACCATCGAGTCCCACCAAAAGCAAACGTCGTTCATTACGATTCCAGTAGCGCGAGAGACTTCTTGACAGCGAGGTGCCCATGGCATGAGCGCGATAGACTGCAGACGGAACAAGTGCTTTGTTCACGTTATTTTTATGGTGTGGTCAAGTAGGAACGATGAACGAGCAATTATAACATCGTAACGATTTTAATGAATTGTGGTATAATACGATCCGCCACTAATTTTAACCTAGAGAATCACCACCGTAACCTTCACTTTTTCCGGCAAGAAAATCACGTTTGCCCGCCCCAATCTTTCGAACTTGAGAGTCTACTTTTGGACAGTCGGTGATTCGGTGCCCCAGACCACCACAGAATGCACAACCTTTTGTACCTGTGGCGTTGGAAAGTACATCACCGCTGCGCTCTACTTCTTCGTATGGATCCTCCAAGGCTCTGAGCACTGGTGGTACAGTCTGTTTGGCCTCGACGAGCAAATGCTTGAGATCAAGCAATGCGCTTTCGGGTACACCTTTGTTTATAAACGTTGTAGCGACCCCAGTTTTACCACAACGACCGGTTCGACCGATTCGATGCACGTAATTTTCAATCTCTGCGGGCATGTCAAAGTTAATAACGTGTTTGATATCTGGAAAGTCGAGGCCTTTGGCTGCCACATCCGTGGCAACCAACACGTCTTTTCGTCCACTTTTAAACATATCAATCGCTTCGTTACGCTCTTCCTGATCCTTGCCACCATGAATCGAAGCCGCTTCAACGCCTTTTAATATCAAGTATTCGTAGATGTCATCAACGTCGCCTTTACGCTCACAGAAAATGACCACGGGCGGACTCGTCTTTTGTAAACATTCCAGGAGATATACAATTTTGGCGTCTTGTTTCACGTACTCGACTTCTTGGATCACATCCAAATTAGCAGCACCAGCACGACCAACGTTCACCAAAACTGGTTTGACTAAAACGTCTTTGGCAAAATTCTGGAATTTCTGAGGCATGGTAGCCGAAAACAAAAGAGTTTGCCGTTGACTTGTAAAGTGATTAAAAGTCGTGGCAACTTCCTCATCAAAGCCCAAATCGAGCATGCGGTCCCCTTCGTCTAGGCAAATATACTTACAAAGTCGCAAATTCATCTCCCGTAGTTTTAAAAAATGGTTTAATCGACCAGGAGTTGCGACCACAATGTGCACACCACGATTAGCGATAAACTCAGACTGTTGACGCTTGTCTTCTCCACCGATGCAAAGCAAACTACGAAGTTCTGGGTACCCAGCCTTGAACAAATGATCCGTAAAGTGCTTCACCACCTCAAAGGTCTGTCGCATGAGCTCGCGCGAGGGTCCGACTATCAGTCCAAATGGTCCTTCACGGCCAATAATTGGCATCTTTTTCTCTTCCTCAAGTGCCAACATGACGAGCGGCAATGTAAACGTCACTGTTTTGCCAGACCCAGTAAACGCAATGCCAATCATGTCTCGTCCTGCTAGAATACATGGAATCGCTTGCACTTGAATTGGTGTCGGTCGCATAATGTTTTTCGCCTTTAGTGCGTCTAGAATGGCAGAAGGGAAGCGCATGTACTGGAACGACTTGATAGGTGGCGGCACGTCTTCTCCTTCGACAAGAATGTGCCACTTTTTGCGAACTGCATCGCATTCTTCCGGTGTCATGTTCGCAATACTGCGCGGTGGCTTCCACGTAGTCGTCATGACATCCTTATAACAAATGCCTTCTGCACGCTCGTGAGCCGAGACCAGTGCCACTTTTTGCACATAACTCGCTTCTTTTAGCATGTTGACCTCCTGTGCATCCTGGTGTGCCTTCTGTTGGTTTACACCCTTCTCTTCTAGCTTTTTCCGCATCTCATAGGCTTGATCCAAAAGACTAACGGACGAGCGTTGTAGCGGTTCATTCAACACCGCAGGCGACGAGGTACCCGGTTCTTGGGTCTTCTGTCGTTTAAGTTGTTGCGCGTCGGAATCGCTTGCGCTGTCGTCGTCGCTGCGCTCATGATGAATCCTTGCTTGTAGAGCTTTGCGCCTTCGCTGTAGTCGTTCCTGTTCACGCTGGCGCCGCACCTTAAGCGGGACAAACAGCGGCTCGTCCAATTCTTGCGTCTCGGTATCGACAGCCATGTCGTCGATACTAAATTCAAGATATAACGCCCTGGGATGAAAATTGCAAATCAACTTCCATACACAATTTGGCCGTATGAGCAGCCCGGCGCTGCCGCCTCGTTGGACGCGACCGGCACAATTTCTCGTCTATCTGGTACCCTTGGGTGGAATTCCACTCGATCTGTTCGCATCGTATGTGCGTTTGCTGCAGACACACAATGAATTGCCGTTGCGTAGTCTCACGCGACCTGGCGGCTACGCGGCCGAGCTGTCTCCGTTCCGCGGCTTAGATTGGTCTGGTGCTGGCTCGCTTCGCTTTTATTTTGTATCGACTGCAGAACGCATTGAATCATGCGATGGAGAAGACGTGCATGCCAGTAATCGCGTTATTGGTGCGTTAGGTGTGTGTCACAGTCCGTCGCTCACACTGAGTGGAGGATTGCGAGCCGCCCACGCGCAATTCGAGGCATTAGTTCAAAGTTTTCGAGGACTTTTGATGCACAAACTCTTTGCTTTTGAGCACACATTCGAAGACGCGACAGCAAGTGAATGCGAGGGGCTCAGCGACCTCGTCATGTTCCCAGTATACCACGAGCTACAGGGTACAGGCGAGTCCACCGTCAGTCTTCACTTGCAAGTCGTCATGGGTACGTTGGCTGTCAATATTCTCATGGCGTTAGAAAGCGCAATTCGGTCGGCCACATCTTCAGCCGTTGCGAATGGATTGACAAAGGGCGGAGACCTTGCAAGTGTTTTGCTAGACGTCAATGTCGAGCCACACGCCAGTGAGCAAATGGCTGCTTCCCCACTCGTGCTGTCTCGAGACTTGAAAAATGATGCTTCATTCAACTCTTTCTTGACTGCCAGCCCAACTTCGCGGTCTTTGCTTTTGTCCGGCTCGTCGTTTTCGTCCATTCCATCGTCTCTTACGCTGGATCCGCGAAATCGACGACTAAAGAGGCAACTGGCACGACGCGAAAAGCTACTGGGTGACTACAGCGTACTTGTGAGCTGTGTCTCAGCTGCAATGGATCACTATAGTGTAGCCATTGACATGTTGCGAGATGAGGAACGACGGAGTGGCGGGGCCGCAGGAGATGCCTTGTGGCTGGCAGCGGCATTGGAAGGGGCTGTCTTTTGTTTGTACAACGAGACACCGGACAAATTATCGCCTGAAATGGTAGAAAAAGCGTCGGACGCCATTACGTTTTATGCCAAAGCAGGCACAAGTGAGCTCGAGAGTTTACTGATTGAAAACATGGGACGATACTATGCAAACGTAGCAATGGCGACATTGACACGCGCACCAGTGGCAGGTGCTGCCACATTGAAGGAAAGCGTGTGGTTTAAGCGATTATTATGGGACGTACTGGAGCGCGGCTCGATGCTACTTCCAGAGTTACAAACGCAGCGTCAGATTGAGTTTTATGTCCAAACAAGTGGCATTTTAGACGCAGTAGGGCACAGTCGACGTGTGGCTTTCTTTTTACATGAAGCTGCCACCATTTTACTAGCTCGGAACGCACCTAGTGTCGATGCGCAGTCAAACTTGATGCTATCACCTTCTAATGTCACAAAAGAGCCGCAACGACGACGGGATTTGGAGGCAGCATTGTTACTAGAACGAATGGCTGCAAATCACTTGGGGATTCAGGGCTTGGAAGCTCATAGAAATGAATTGCCATGGGAAGCAAGAATTGTGTATCAAAAATACGGGAGGAAGAACGCATCACAAACGAATAGGCGACATCATTCCTGGCTCATCATTCGCTTTCATGTGCTGCGGCAGCTTCTGATGATTGCTAGAATGCTTGGAGATGCGCTCCTCGTTGGAATGTACTGTCTTCAGCTTCTAGAGATGTTGATATGGTGCGATTCGATTGCTCAGCCGCTCATAGTAAATAAGGTGTCATCGACTGAGTATTTATCATTACTAGTGGACCACCCTCAACAACCCGCAATATCGCTTCGTGGGCCTTTATCATCTGCTGAACGAGCAACTTTCGGTCTTCACACCAAAAGTGGAGCCTATTTCTCACCACCACCAGGAACGGACACAAAAGTCCGTCGCAACTTTATCACTTCGCCGTCCGCCACAATGTCCAATGCAGCGGCTTCGTTGTCGTCGACGCTGACGAACACTCCGCGACTTCTAGCAACACCGCGGCATCAATTTTCTGCTGCGGTGAATGCTCTGTCGACTAAGGCGTCGCCAGCGTTCTCACCATTTGCTCATGCGCACTTCCAGTTAAATGGATTAAAAACAAGTCGTGCAAGTGATGTAGAAGACCCAGTGTCGACTCCAAAATCGATGAACAATTTCAATGCGAGGGATTTTAGCGTGGACGGAGATAGTGGGTCAAAAAGATCTCAAAGTTTATTAGATGAGGGTGAAAATGATAACAGAATCGATGTGAAGGAACTTTCATCAGTGTGGAATTTGCACTCGAAGGCAGAAATCGCGACAATTGAACGAAAAGTTATGAATGTACTGGAGTCGGACTGCAGAATGCTGCGTTCGAATAACCAAATTCAGCTGCCGACATTTCTTCGAGTTGAGAAACTCAAGCTGCTTTCCTCCTGCGATTCGCAGCATCCGTTTTTCTCGAAAAAAACTGCACATGTGCTGTTTGGAGCGCAGTCATCATGTCAGCACCAAGCAGTCAAGTCGGACTTCTTGTTTTCGCCGTTCGAAAGACAAAAGATGAAGCAGAAGTCGAATTGGCACAGAAGCAAAAGTGAAGACGACGGAAGTGATGACGCGTCTACGATGTACGAAATAGGATTCCCTATTTACGAGCGTTTAAAGCTGCAATTAAGGATATCAAACCCAATGGGTGTGGCTATTAAGCTACAGAAAGTAAAAGCGTGGGTCACGAGTGATTGTGATGGCAGCTCAGACAGTGAGAGAGCTGGTGGTATTGAGTGTTATCCGTGCTGCTTTACATTAGAATCGTATCAAAAGCGTAAGACAGTGGTGCTGGAGATTCAACCGCTGCGAGTGGGAACATTTTATATTCGTGGATGTTTTATCAAGGCGCTTAATATCAGAACTTCCTTTCAACTTGGAGAACCCGTGAGTATTCGCGTTGTGGGCGAATTGCCGATGGTATCACTTTGTCTACGTGATCATAATTCAACGGTGCTGTTGAACGGCAAAAAGGCTGCAATGACTCAAGAACCGGGAAGTACTAAGGTACAACTTGCAATGTTTTCTTCCGAGACAAGGCAATTTGTGCTCCGTGTGCGTAGTATCGGAAATTGTCAAATTACAAATTACAGATTGGCAGTCTCTCTACAGCGTCGCCGTACACTGAAGAAAACGTGTGTACTTTTTAACAATTTAGCGCTATCAGTAAGCTCCACAAAAGACTCAATGCAGGATCTATCCACGACAACCAATGGATTCACAGATATTGAACAAATTGAGACAGAGACGTTAGTCTTATGGTGCAGTAACTTTTCATCATCTCCACTCCCTTTCACAAGCGGTGATTGCATATCTGTTCCTTTTAAGTTGAGTCTTCGAGAGGAACACGATCAACCCGAGCCGTCAGATGATATTGAAATTGAATGGAGTATTGTATATGCTGACGAGGCTAGTAGCATAACAAATGAGGTCTTTTATCGAGAAACCAAACTCACGGTGCAACTTGTGTCTCTTCCGGCGCTGAAGCTTCATTCAGTGACATTGCTTCCATGTGGTTTGGTCCCGAATTCAGTAAAAGGACGAGTACCACAGCACCACCCGATTGATGGCTTCAGGCCAACAACCGATCACGCGAATTGCGGCATCGTGATCCACGTTATAAATCCACTTGAAACGACATTTCAATTTCGATTGCGCTCTCATTTTGATAGCAGTGAGCAAGTTGCTTGTGAGGCTGAAATTGGGCGTCAATGCTCGCGCCGGTTTATAGTTGAAGTCCCGCGCTCGAAGCATTTAGTTTGGGATGTTGGAGTCTCAAGCTTGATCGATGCACTAAATAAAGTGTTAAAGATGGAGTGGGAGACGTATTTTGGGGCACGAGGGTGCTTGTTCTTTGAGAATCATAATGTTGTAACCATTAGTAGGCTGGAAAAATTCAAACGTGAGCTTTTCTTACCGCCAGTGAAGTTTACAATTCAGCCATCATTAACAAGCTCGACATGTGTAGAGGCACATGAAGGGCGGAATGGATATGTAGCTACACCAAAGTTCGGGGAAGAAAGAAGCTTGTCACTTCAGCCATTAACTTTCTTCGAGGTATCACGTTTTCACCTAAAATTTCGGATGTTACAAGTCAAATTGTTTGAATACGTGTCAATCGCGATCGCAATTGAGCCAGCAGTCCATACTAACGATAGCTTTTTAGCAGAATTGAAAGTCGAGGTGATCGTGACTGAGGAAGACGAAGACACTTGTCTTGAGATGAGTGACAATGTGATGGTTGTGGGACTGTTACAAACTCGCGTCCGATGGACTGAACCGATGGATTCAAGTCCCAAGATGCACGAGATCCAATGTATGTTTCTGTCGGAAGGAACTTTTTGTGTAAAAGTGTGCGGTCAAGTGCTTGACGAGGCTGGAAAGCAAGTCAAGGAGGAGATTTGGTGTCACCAGCCACTGCATGTACGCGTACGATCAGAAGACGCGGCGGCGAGTATTATTTAATAAAGAGTTTTGTATATATGTGTTTAACCGACTCAGAATCTTCACCACAGAATTAGCATCATGTTAAATTAGGTCGAAAAGGAACGTTTAGTGAACGTAAAGCGTGTAGTTTTTTTAATTGTGCGCTCCGAAATGGGAGCGACTGAATACTTTCAGATCCGCAAGCTTCTCTGGGATGAGCTCAAGCTCAACATTCCTCCCTCTGAAGAAGCGGAGCTACGAAGCGTCCTTGGAAGTCACTTTATCGAAGAAAATGAGGTTTGACGAGGTCTGAAATAGAGTTTTCATACACGTTTTGCTGACTGCTGGAAACTTCTGAACTACAGAATTTACGACAAGAATTAACGATGTTAGTTGAAATCTTACGCGACTTTCAGCAGCAAAACGATGATATTCGAGTACGATAGCAAGAGCTTGATGACGATCGGTTTGCATTAACCAGTGGCTGAAATGGCAGGATGCTTTGACAAAGCGGCCGCACCTTCCTGAGCCGCCAGGTCGGCCTTTGTTGATTGAAAAGCTAAAACTATTGACTGCGGATATGCACCATCGTGCGGGCAATGGCATTTTGCAGTCACAAAAAGACGCAGAGATACTGGAGTATGTGCTATCGACTGATGATAGGTCAATTTCGTACACGTCTTCAGCACCGACGACGTCAAAAAGGAACGACCTAACGCTTCGACTGAGAACAGACGACCAAGGAGATGGCATTGATGTTCGACCAGACACGCGAAGCAGCAAACGTGTGTTGACAGCTGACTCTCAACGGCCAGTTTCTCGGAGCTCGACCCTTTCTATATCATCGATTACTGCCATGTTCGAGAGCTCTGAGGTTTGTTTGTCTTCATAGCTGCTTACTAAAGTATTGATGTGGATAATGTCTTATGTAGAATCTTCGGTGCTTTAATCTTGATGAACTCGACGAAATCAAGGAAGACTTGCGTAAGGCATTAGTTGAGGAGCACGACCTACTGCTCGGTGACATTGAGTTTATCCAGGTACTAACTAACCCGAGCCTACTGAGTAACTTATGAAGGAGACGCCTAATGTTGTACAAATAAATGTAGGGCTGCTTGGAAATGGAAAAGGATCTCATTGACGATGACCGACGAAAAGTTGCGATTGCGAAGCCACCGCCATCTTTAAGCGACTTGCACGAATTCCAAAAGACATTGGAGAAATCAATCCAAGATCAGGTAAACTATTTTTCGGTCCTTGGGAGGTGACTTGAGCACTGTAAACGCATGCTATTTGCTTAGGAAACGTTGGATAGAATGGAGAGCATTATACGCAAAGCAGACAATTCGAATCACATGAGAGTGTACGAAAGACTTGAAATGGTTGACATAAGTACACTTTTATTCTCATCGCGTGGTCTAGTGCAGACTCACCTCCGTACCCCCAGCAAGCGTACGCCACCCTATTCCTTACATCAGTAGTGCTCTATTATCGCCTCCAAGGTCACGCAATGGATCGACGACACGAGTGCTTAAAATTCGACACATTGTCCAAGAATGTCGAGATGAACCTTATTTATCATGATAATCGAGCCACTCTGCATGTGAAAGCTTTAAGGTGCAGAGGTGAAAAGTATAATAGAATGCTTTATAGTAACTACTAGACTATTTCTCTTCATCGGGAGGCTGCAACCCGATTTCTGTGAATTTTATAATCTCGTCTGGCTCCTTCGAATCAGCTTTAAACGGTGCAGCAGGTCGAGATGAATGCAGCGTATTGCCATCAAACGCCTCATTGATAACTTTGCTCGGGTCTATTCGGCCTCGGTCCAGAACGTCCTTCATAATGTGAGGAAGCTCATCGACACGAAATGATACAGCGTCGCAAAGCTGCGAAGCGAGTGCAACATACAGCTGGCATAATCATCAACCGTAGTCAGACAAAGCTTTTTATTATGTTATTTTGAATTAAACTTACCCGGTTCATTCCGGACAAGACACTTGAGTGTTTGTTGCATTCAGGATACAAAGCTCCGTTCCGCAGTGCCACAACGCACTGCAAGGTAATGTTAATAAGCACACACGCAAAAGGAAAGTGCCGAGTCGGATGTTGCGAAAGAGCGTGAAATCGGTGACTGAGATCAGGAAAAATCTCTACGAGGTACAATATTTGCAGCAGTGAAAGTACGCCACAACCACGCAAATCTGTCGACGGGTCTGTGCCCTGGAATCCAATGTCTTCCCAGTGTTTTCCAACCAAGGAGACGTCGCGATGACTTTTTGTCAACTTTCTGTAAATTGTTTGCAGCATTCCGATGACAATTTCGTTTCGGCCATTGAAACTAGTCGCTGCAATACAAAATACGCGATCGCGCTCTTCTTTAGAGCCATTAAACCTCAGACGGGGACGCGAGAAGCAAGCAAAACAAGATCGAGGAGGAAAATCTTCACAAGTGATCGAATCCTTGTGCTGCATCACGTCAAGAGTCTCGGCGTAATACGTTGCTGCTTCAGTATACGACAAAAGTGCTGTTTTTGGACAATCGCTTGCATAAGAGTCAACTCCATTCTTCAATTGCCCGTGCTGCACCAGTTTGACCTCTCGCCACTCTGCCGACCCGTCAATACCGTTCTTTTCGTTTATTGACAAGTCCTTATCATTTCCTGCACTTACTTTTGTCAGTTTAATCGCATTCTTCTCAAGACCTGACACTTTCTCCTCTTCACTCCCGTCATCATCATCTTCTTCCCCAATTGTGTCAGCAATTTGTTTGTCTTGTCTAAAAATTCGCCCTAGAACAGATGCCGATGGACTGGCTTTGTTCAAATCATCGTTTTCATTCATAAAAATTGCTTGATCTCCAAATCCTCGCTTGTAAATACTGTGCAACTCAGTCAACGACAGTGTATCTGTGTCACCATCCGATATTGCTCTTGCTGTTTCAGGCTGATGGTTACTCCATTCAATGCGTCTCTTTTCTTCGTCCGTTGCGCGTTTCAATTCTTCTACAATCTCTTCTTCCTCTTTTCGCTGTTTTGCCCCAAGCGAGTCGAAGCGTGCTTTAATAACAAGTTCCGACAACAAACTTGAATCAAAGCTAGTGTTTGCTTCAAAAGAAAACTCGTCGTTGTCATTTAATTTAGATGAACTCTCACTTTTCTTTGTCGCAACGGAATAAACCAAGTCACTTTTTAGCGCCTCAACGTTTTCAAATTCTCGTTCATCCGGAAAGGATGGACCACTAGGCATAGAATAGCCAACGTCATAGTAAGCTTGAGGCTCCCTAGAAATTGTTTTCAGACCTTGGTAGGTGATGCCAAATGTTTCATCGGCGCTTCCTTTGCCTTTGTGAGAACTGCCGGCCATCTTGTGAAAGTCCAAGAACGGACTGCTGGGTGCCATAGTTGCAACGTGTGCGGCCACACGAATTTCTTCATTGAATAGAAATTCAAATGTACTCGTTTCGTCAGCTTTACTGTTGGAATATTCGTTAAGCATAGCGTTTTCTTCATCAAAAGTGCTCACGATCGAATTCAAAATCAGTCCTGTTGGCTCAAGGTTTTGCTTAGACAGCCGTTGCATTTTCTTAGAATGAAGACAATTTACGACCGCTGCGTCAACCTCCAGAACGTCTTCATCGTCATCATCTGATACATTTATTTCCGATGCAGATAATCTTTCCACCTCTGCATCACCCCCTTCGTCTTGAGAATCGTCTGATTCAAGATCATCATCCACAGGATTCATTGAACCAATAATGACAATTGCGGGGGCCGGTGGAGGCAAAACAGCAAAGCCGTTGTCCTCAACCTTCGTCTCGTAAACTTGTGAGGAAGCTACTATTTTCTGCATCTTGTAGCTATCATCAACTTCCCCAGATTGATCGACACTTGACGTAGAAATCACGTGAAAGTCATTATACTTAATCACTACCGAATGTTCTGCATCACTCGACACATTTCCTTGACCCTGAACATCAACCCGTCCCAAAATAATCAATTCTTCATCCAAGTCTTCCATTGCATCATCAAAACAAACATCACTTGAATTTTGGATTTTATCTGACATCAAATTCGTCAAATGTCTTCGTATTGCCGTTTTACCAGATTAAACGCACCAGGCTCGGCAAATTGCGGTGATAAAAGCACCGACTTTAAGCTTTTACTTTGTCCTATATCAACTTCAACAGGTTGTACAAAAACAAAATTACGCTGAGAAATGCAAGTAATCATGATACAATACACACTATCAAGATCCGTTGCATCGTTTGGCTGACTCAAAAACATGTCAGTGGTTACACCTTCGAGATCTGGCCACACAAGTGAGAGCGAGTGATTGATGTCAGCTTCAACCACTAATGATGCAAGACAAGCAGCAATTTTCATGCCGTTCTCGTCTTTAACAATGTCCGTGTCATCGAAAGTCTCTGCATCTACGTGAGCCACACGTGATTATGCAAAAAATACAGAAATCAATGGCAACCGCATAAAAACCTTCAAAGTGTTCACTCTCTTCATTCACATCGCGCAACAGATCTACAGCACCAGTAACATTTAGTGATGCACTAGCAACAAGAAAGGCAAGGAATAAACACCATCCAAAACATCCACATCCAATAAAGTGTCAGACTCCATTGCACTTTAACAAAAGGACCTGTCTCGTCCTCTTCCTACCAGATGCAATTAATTAGACTCCTCTGTCGACCAGAATTAGCACAAAACCGTTACTGTGGTAAAATTACACTTTGTAATGGACTTGCTAAATTTGTACCCAATAGCAAGAAATGCCACGTTTATTTGTATTTCGAAATAAGTAAATGGAGGACAAATGTTGTCCGGATGTACAGTTTAGCTAATAATTAGGATGTCATCGTCAGCGATACGGGAAACGGGCATTGTGTTAGCGTGGCTCGCGCGCTTTGGCGGCGTGTCGTTTTGCCTATCGCAGCTAGTTGATACGATCAAGTGCTCGGGACCGTCTATGCTACCTACACTAAACCACAATGGGGACATTCTACTGCTAGACAAACTCTCGCCTAAGCTATGGAAGCTACAACCAGGCGAAGTGGTGATCGCTAAATCTGTGTCTGATCCCTGCCGAACCGTTTGCAAGCGTATTATTGCTCAGGAAGGGGAGACAGTCTGTGTGCGGACCCAGTACTCTCCATCTCAGGTAGAATTTCACAAAGTACCCAAAGGCCACGTGTGGCTCGAAGGAGACAACAAATACGACTCACACGACTCTCGATTTTACGGACCGGTGCCGTACGCGCTACTAGAGGGGCGTGTAGTGATGAGGGTGAGCGTCTAATCATGCCAAACACATCGGAAGAAGATAAACAACTTTATGATGGTGTGTTGTTTTGACAGATTTGGCCAATCAATCAGCTGAAATGGGTCAAGAAAGAGAAAGCGCCACACGCATTTCACGAAATTTAGGTGGGCACAGTCGTTTGTGTACGATCTTTTTTACAACTATATTGCTTACTGTTCTCGCCCGATGAAAGAGGTCAGTTCGCATAAACGGCACAAATGTAATGATGATCGGTTGCTCTGATTGTTGATTCAATCACCCACACGAGTGATTATCCGCGTCATCGGAAGACTAGAGAAGACGTCGTCAAACTGGATGACTATGGTCGATGACGACTGTAGTTTGCCTGTTGTAATGTCAAGTAGCTGTCACAAATAATAGTCGTTTGTTTGCCAAAAGGCCACAAGTCATAATTTATAGTAAAGATGCTTTTTCATTTGTCAATGGTCTAGTACTTCAAGTATGACGTATCACGCTTTTTAACGGAAAATTGCACGGCTGCGTGATATGATTTCCTGCCTTGGTACTATTAACAAAAGACGTGATGCTTGTCGCTTAAAGTTGTGACATACATGCGCCAAGGATATGTCACTTGACTAACCTTTGACAGTTCAAAGTGGCTTGTGTACGAAACATACCTGGAAATTGGTTTCGTTTTACAAAAATACAGATTCTTACGTACTCGATCGGCTCGGAGCCCTTCGCAGCAGCGACGGCCTGCGCGTAGTACCTAGTCATTCTGTCGCCAGGCCTTAGTCTCATCCAAGGCATGCACTCATCAGTTGCCTTTTGAAAAAGCTGCATGGACCGTTCTTGCATCCATTTACTGAAAACGTTTAGCATTGCATCATTAGCCTTTAAGACGTTGACAAAGCCTATGCTGAGAGCATATTGTAGAGTATACGTAACAACATAATTCAGTGATCGGGGCTCGCTTTCAATTGTATTACACATCAGAAAGCCGGGGCCTCAACGTCAAAGCACCGGTGCAACGGCTCCTCTGTCACGATGTGTGCTGGCGCATTATCCAGTACAATTTAGTTCGCGTTTTACTTGCCAGTCAGACACTGGAAAGTGACTGGCAAATACATGTCGTCGAGGTAAATAATCTGCGGACAGAGCCTAAAAAAGGTCGATTAATCATAGTGCTCGCTTGCTCAAAATGTTCGACTGCTCTACATTGAGCTCAATCGCCCCGGATAACTTTTTAATACACAAGATTTAGGACAAGTCGCAGCTCGCCATGCCACAGAAACTAGGTATTGACACTCGATGACGTTTACACCTCAAAATGTGAGCTGAACTTTATTAAGCTTTCCCAGATGGGCTACGATTTCTATCCTGCAAAATCAATTTTACTAACAGATAAAGAGAAGAGGACAAACTGCTTTTCCTTAAACGTGCTCAAATATCAATTGATTTGTGTCACACTACATGGTAGTAAGCCGAGCGTTCGCCTTAAAGATGATTTTCTCTTGAAAAAATATTTAAATACACGACAGAGTGTTTATACCTTAAGAAAAAATAGAAAAATAATGGTCCCTAGATTGAGTGCAAATTTAAATCTAAGGCTTAAAAGGACTCAAAGGTTGGACAAGAACGATAAAAGGATTGAATCGGCATTCTGCATCTATCATAGGAGGAGCTTGCTGGCTGCTATAGGCCGGAAGAGGCGGCTGCATTTGTAGCCTACCTTGTCGTCAAGTCGCTCTGATATGTCACGACGTCTAAGGTTTATAAGCAACGACTATGCTCTTAGGCCCAAGCAGCCCAGATCCGAAAACCCCAGCGCCATCTGTGATCGGTAAAGCTTTAAGCTTCCACCTTTGGTGAAAATTACAGCCACAACCTTTCCATCTAGATAAAGAAATATCTTAGATAGCTTTGACCAGGTTTGCGTGGCGTATCAAGCAAAATGGGCCAAAAACAGAGGACCACACGTGTAATCACTTTTTTAATATGTCTTAAGTCCTAAGAGGACATGGTGAAGCAGTTGAGAGCAATATTTCTTCCGGCAAGCTCTAAGATTCGCCAACAACTTTAAGATTCGCCAACACTTACGATTCCTTGTTTGCGAGCAAGATAGACGTGAGCGTTTCAATTAAGCTGCATATGGTGATAGAAGAGCGCAATCTATGGGAGTGAAAATTGAATACGAGCACTGTCTTTCGCAGTTGGATCAAAGCTCTTACAAACGCTAGTCCCGCAAGCCATGAAGGAATCTCAAGTATCGCTTATTCGGTCAGCGAAGGGTGCGCAGGATGCATAGTTGTGTCTAGAAGGGCACTTCGAGATGAAGAGTTCAGCAAGCAAGCTTTTCCTTCGTCGTCGATTCTTCACAACAATGGTGGAGCAAGGTGACGATGTGTTGCAGCAAATAAACAAGTTTAAGACGCTAACGGAGCAGCTCGACGCGGTGGGCGCTCCGGTCAGCGAGGACGACCTAATGTTCACGCTTCTTGTTAGTCTTAGCGAGTCATACCAGTTCCTCATGACGGCGTTGGAATCCAGAGCCGATTCGCTAACATGGGAGCTGGTGTCGTCTTGGCTACTACATGAGGGCGTGAATTGCAAAGGTTAAGGCAGCGGCTCTGAGGGCATCACGCCAGGCCATGTTCAAGCGTTTATGACAAGCGACAACGGACAGCGCAAGGGGCGGCTAGCTCCTGCTACGACAAGTGCCAGTTTTCCTGTGGAAAGCGAAAACATTGGATCACCAAGTGCCCGGTGCGAAAATGCGAAAGCGCGATGAAGCAAAAGCCGCAAAGAGCACAGTGAAGATTAATCTCGTGACCACCTTTTATCGGTTGACGGCAGCATGGGGCCGTCAAGTCAGAACAAGTAATATGTGGTTGATCGACTTCGGGGTGATGCAGCACATGATCTTCACAATTAAATTCATGAAATTCGATACCGAGATTGCACTAATCGACGTGCATCTTGCTGACGATTGTGTGCTTCGGGCGATTAGAATTGGTGAAAGTACAATTCTTACAATATCAATGACGACTTCGCGAGGAGTTAAAAAGATTTTTTTTGCAAAAGTGTGGCATATCCCGAAGCTGATGCGAGATCTATTTTGGTTGGACGGCTTACGAAACACGTACGTCCAGGCACGTTTGAAACCGACGTTTGTTTTGCGCTAACAAAAGGTATTCGGTGAAAACTTGGTGAAAGTCAAGGCAGAAGCTTGTTTAAGCTTTGCTTGGCGCCACTGAAAACCGACCAGGTCAATATGGCGAGTTTGAAAAGCTTCGTTGGGGACACCAATTCCTACTTCTGGCACCTTCGACTTGATCATATTGGCCATGGCGTTTTAAAAGCCATCGTCAAAAAGGGTTTCGGCACTGGTATTGAGATTACGTCAGTAAGTAGCCGGAGCTTTGTGATAGATGTGCACTGAGAAAGCAAACCTAAGCAAGCTTAATGAAGTCGTCGCCAAACCAAGCAAAATAACTGCATAGTGATGTATATGGTTCAATGCGAACCCTGGCAAGCGATGCTTTGTCACTCGCACAGATGACAAGTCGCACGTCTGCGCAGTGACAAGAAAGTTTTAGGTCAACGTTAAAGTCTTTGGTTGTCATGCTTATGTGCATGTGCCAAAAGAAAAGAGGCCCAGTTTGATGCTTGTTCAGTGCGATGTCGGCTTCTTGGATACAGCGAGCACGAAAAAACGTATCGCTTCGAAAAAATTGAAGGTGGTCGAGTGTATGGAAGAGATGTTCGCCACAGCCCAAAATTTTGAAGCTGCGCACATTCTTGATTTAGTGGAAAAAATGCCGGCATTATTTTTGTCGGCAATGAAAACAAAGGACGCAGCCAAGTGAGGACTCGGAAATGGAAACGCTACGCAAGAAAGAAGAAGACCTAGACTCTTGTGCAATTGTCAAAAGGTCGCCAAGCAATAGACAGCACATGGGATTTCCAAACCGAGAAAGGTCGAGTCGGTGAAGTCGAGTGTCAGTGATTAAGTGGCTAGGGGGTCATCACGAAAGTATGGCGTCGTCTATGAAGAAACGTTTGTGCCATTGGCCAAGCTCACTTCGCTTCAAATTCTTCCTAGTCTGGCAGTCAAGTACAGCCTTACTGTGCATCAGTTGGATGTCAAGACTGCATTTTTGAACGATTTTCGTGTTGGGGGCATCTATATGACACAGCTTGATGGTTCGCTGAAAAAAATATCCGAATTTTGTTTGCAAGCTTAAGCGATCGCTGTACGGACGCCGCGTATGTTGGATACGACCATTGACGACTCATGCTTCGACTCGAATTCAAAGATGCGAATTCGACCACTGCATTTACTTTATGCGTGACGGCAAAGATATGAATTTTATCGCGCTTTACGTCAACGATCTAGTTCTTGCAAGCAGCAGCTCGAGATTGCTACAAGCCACTAAGCAAGCGCTAAGTGATCGATTTAAAATGACAGACATGGACCAGCTTGTGATTTTTCTCGGCATGGAACTTGAAGAAGCTAAAAGAGTAATTGTAAGACAATCAAATTTTGCGGTGGATATTTTAAAGAAGCTCAAAGTGGACATCAACATTCCCGTCAAGACGCAACAAGAACCAGTTCTCAAGCTTATTAATGGCATGTGCGAAAATAGCTGTGGGCATCGCGAGGCCATGGTAAATGTGCCCTGCCGCAATGCGGTCGGCTGGATGATGTATTTGATGTCGGCACGCGTTCGGAACTTGAAGAAGCCGTTGGAAGTCAG
The DNA here is from genome assembly GCA_003676415.1 of Plasmopara muralis. Taxonomy (NCBI): domain Eukaryota; phylum Oomycota; class Peronosporomycetes; order Peronosporales; family Peronosporaceae; genus Plasmopara; species Plasmopara muralis. The sequence continues at coordinate 17,220 of RCHQ01000082.1, read as the reverse complement.
TTTGCGGAGGACCCGTGCCCGACTCATTGGCAGACACTTAAGAGAGTTTTTTGATAAGTTAAACATACACAAACACATGGCATCGAGTTCCGAGTGGACAGCATCCAAGAACTTCAAGGCTTTTCGAATGCGGACTAGGCTGGAGATGTAGGCTCAAGAGGGAGTACAAGCAATACGCATTCATGATAAACGGCGGATGCATTTGCTTGAGAAGCAAGAAGCAGCAAACAGTCCAAAAACATGGTACTTTACGAAGCTACCCAAGAAGCAGTTTGGCTCAAATTCTTTCTGAGCGAAATAGCTAATATGAAGCAATTAAGATATTCAAAGATAATCGAGGATTGATTGCGTTGGCCAAGAATCCGGAGTTCCACAAGCACATCAAGCGCACCAAGCACATCGACATCCGCTATCAGTTTGTGCGTGAAAAGCTTGAAGACTGCCAAATTTTGCTCGAGTACATTTCAACATTGGACATGCTGGCCGACTTCATGACCAAGCCGATTCCTTCGAGGTAGGCTCGGCATCCAACCGGTCGAGTCGAGTGGGAATGCTGAAGATGAAATGCCTCGACCAGCAATAATGTACTGGTAAGCTACTTAGGTCGCATCGGTCAACGATGCAACCAAAAGGCTGTGACGTCATGGAAAGGCGCACGGACAAGCGCACTCAAGATGATTGCGCTCAGATGGTAATTTGTTGTGATTAACTTACAAACAATGCTGTCAGCCACCTTCACACATGTTATTCGTCAGCTTGAGTCCTGCATCTTGAGGCGTCTTGACAGGCGTGCTGTCTTGCATGTCAAACTTGCTCAGAATTGATTTGAAAAAATGGTTTGCCGTATCGTGACTCAGCCAGATACTTGATATCCATACCGAGGAAATACTTGAGCTCGCCAGGATCAGTCACCTCAAACCAGTCATTTAGTGCACGCTTGACTAGGAACAAATTGTCGCTGCTTGCTATAATGAAATCGTCCACGCAGAACAGTAATCAAGTTGACATCAATGCGCTTGATGTGCACACAGTGATCGGACTCATTCTTTCTGATACTCATCTTGATCATAATTTCGTCGATAATGTAGTTCCATATGCGCAGTGATTGCTTGAGACCATACAGTGACCGCTTAAGCTTGCATACATGTACTTGCTTGTCTTTGCTGACATATCCTTCAGGCTGATGTATATAAATCTCTTCATCTAGGACGCAATTCAAGAAGGAAGTCTTTGACGCCATGTGACGCAGCGTCAAATCGTACTTGGTAGCCATGCTCAACGCGATGCGAATTGAAGTAAAATACGCCACCGGCGCCAATGTCTCTTCATATTCAACTCCAAACTTCTGTGAAAATTTCTTGACCACAAGTCGCGCCTTGAACCGCCCAATTATTTCGTCTTGGTTTTCCTTGACTCGAAAAGCCCATCTGCAACCGATCGATTTGTGTTCTTTAGGCAAAGGCACAACATCCCGAGTCTTGTTCTTGTGGAAGGGCTTTAGATCTAAACAAAATGTAGCTTTCCATTTTTCTGTGTTGCTGAATTCCATCGCCAACTTGAACGTTGTCGGCATCTTTCCCACTGAATACACGACGTGGGCTGCTTCTTAGCCTTCTCCGCAAATCATTGCAAGAATCGACAGTTTTCAAGTGTCGAGCGTCGGTATTTGGGCACATAACGCTTGGGCTGCAAGATTTCAGTCACCTTTATTAGGTGAATGAGTACGAGTATGTCGCCTGCTTCTCAGCTCAATATCCGTATCAGTGTCCTGGACCTCAACCTGCTTTCCTTCAGAGTTTATGTTGTTGTTCGTCGAAATCACTTCGTCATCATCTTGAATATCGACGATAGTGCTCTTGTCTTCGTAAGTAGCTCTTCGACCGTTAAATGTGTCTTCCTTGAAGTGGCCGTAACGGCTCAAGACATTTCGACCAGTCGACAATTCTTCGAAAGGGTACGTCTTTTGGTGCTCCAAATTGTTGAAGATACGACACCTCGACTAGCAGTAATGTGTCGGTAAGCCACCAGTACTGATACCGGTCAACGGTGCGATCAAGCAACGGTGATGTCATGGTCAGGAGCGTGAACAGGTGCACTCAAGATGATTGCGCCCGGATGGAAGATGATTGCGCTCGGATGATAAGTCGTTGTAATTGGCTTAGATAATTGGATGGCTTAGAGCTAGTGAGTAGTCGCGAGCTAAAAACCTTAGAAATATATTAACTCTGCATTTCGTCACCTAGTGCTCACTTCGACATTTTCATTAGGTTATAAATGTTAAGCCCCGCAACCTCTGCTCCTAAATACGACTCCGCCTTCGAGTAACATTGTAATGTCTTGAGGACGGCTCATGAAAAGAAGAAAGGTATACATCGCGGAGTATGACATATTCCAAAGCTATCGCGCAACCTCTTCTCCGTTGGATGTTTAACAAATGATGTTGGACCGGTCACGCTCGAAAGCGACGGCTGTTTCGCTCAGACAAAAGGAATGCAGTGGAAGCTTGGAGCCCGCGTAGGCAAAGGGCTGTTTAAGTTGTGTATAACGCCTGTCAATACTGAGAATGCCAATGTGACATACCAAGGGGACACCACTTCGTACCTTTGACACCTTCGACTTGGGTACATTGGACTTTGTGGTCTAGACACTTTCGTCTAAAATGTTTATGATGTTGGCGTTGGCCTTGCTTCGGTCAAACAGTGGGAAATGTGTAAGGGTTGTGCACCTGGCAAACAAACGAGAGTAAATTTTATTCCAAAGCTGCCTCACCATGCAAAGAAACTGTTATAAGTAATTTATAGTAATGTGTGCGGACCTATGCAGTCAACGACTTTTAGCGGCAAGCAGTATTTTGTCGCTTTCATAGACGAGTACTCAGATTTTACCACGGTATTTTTTGCGAAACAAGTCTGAAGTTGCCTACAAATTTGCCGAGTTCCTTGCGTTTGCTGAAACTCAGACTGGCAAAGTTGTCAAAGCTCTTTGCTGCAGTGATGGTGGCGAGTACACATCGGGTGACATAGCCAAGTTCTGCAAGCGGCGTGATATCGAACAAAAGTTCAAAACATGAACGGAGTGGCTGAACGCATGAACTAGACACTAGTAGAATGTGCAAAATGTATGATTGAGCACGCTGGACTGCCAGAGTCGTATTGGTGTGAAGCCATTATGACCTCTGCTTTCCGTATTAAGCTAATTCAATCTTATCATGATGATACTACAATGGGTATTGTTGCAGTTCCACTTCGCAATCGTTGCCCAAAGCGAGGCATTGTTACGGAAACATCACCCTCCCAAGTTTGGAGTAAACGAAAGCCTGTACTGACGAATCTCTAGGATTTTGGATGCCATGCATTTCTACGGTGCCCAAGAAAACGTGCAGCAAATTTGACGCTCGGTCGGTACGCTGTCGATTTTTTCGGCTACTCAGCGCACGAGAAAGCGTACCGATTTGAATAATTAAAGAGTAGTTGCTGGTTGGTCAGCCGTGACGCAGAGTTTATGGAAGATACTTTCGACAGTGGGAGGCGCGACCGTCGCTATAATGAAGTTATTGTTCAAGATGATGATGAAGCGACTGATCAGGAATCTTTACAGCATGATCAGATGGGTTGCAAAGCCAAGGAATCTGCGCAGGAAGAAGAGGTTGAGTCTGGCAGTAAGCGACACCAACGGACTCAATCGCTCGAAAAGACGACTGAAGTGCCAAGGTCGAAGCGACAGAGTCGATGTCAATCACTCGAAGAAATATCAGCCACAGCGCAAGACTTTGAGGCTGCGTACGCTGTGGATTCAGTGAGCGAACTGCCGACTAGCGTCAAGGCGGCGATGGAATCCAACGACGCAGCTAAATGGAAGGGGGCATGCGATTTGGAAATGGAGTCGCTTAAAACAAACAAGACCTGGACTTCCAAAAGGACGCAAGGCAATTGGCAATCCATGGGCGTTTCGCGTAAGGAGAACCAAGCTGGTGAAATCGAGCGATACAAGGCGCGTCTAGCGGCCGAAGGCTTTGCACAGAAATTTGGCATCGCCTATGAAGAAGCGTTTACGCCTGTGACTAAGCTTACGTCGATCCGGATTTTGCTCAGGCTGGCTACCAAGCACGGGCTTGCAATCCATCAGATGGATGTGAAGACAGCATTTCGAACGGTCAACTCGATGAAGATATGTACGTGACGGAGCCGGAAGGCTTTACGAACATGGCCGATCCCGATTATGCATACAAGTTACAGCGGTCACTGTACGAGCTAAAGCAGTCGCCCCGAGTGTGAAACAAGACCATTGATGACTTTATGCTGGGACTGGGATTCAAGAAGTGTGAATCGGATCACTGCGTGTACATGAAGCGGGATGGCCAAGACATGATTTTCGTTGCGACGATTTGTTCTTGGCTAGTGGTACCAGCAAGATGCTTCAAGAAACCAAGCAAGCACTCAGCAAACAATTCGAAAAGACGGATTTTGGCCAACTAAATCTCTTGAGCTTCATGCACGATTGGGCCACGCGCCAAGCGATGTGCTGCGCAAAATGATTGCTGGTGGAACGATCTAGGACGTTTCGATACAACAATGTCAATTTTGCCGAGCATTTGTCGCGGGTGCCAAGAGGGCAAAATGGTCCAGAAAGCATTTCCAAGTAACCCTGACAAGCGTTGATTTGCCTCCTTTGAGCTTCTACACCTTGACATCTGTGGCCCAATGGAGCAAGTATCACTTGGCGGGAGCAGGTATCTACTACTAATTGTGGACGAGGCCAGTAAATGTATGAAGGGATTCTGCTTGCGAGCCAGATCGGACTGCAGAGATGTCATCAAGGCTTACATTTTGAAGATCCAGACTCAATTTGAAAAGAAGGTCAAGTTTGTACGACATGACGGAGCTCGTGAGTTTGCAATCAACTCGCTAAAAGTTTCCTACGAGAACGAGGGTGTTGAGCAGCAAGTAACAGTTCCATATGCGCATCAAACCAACGGAACACCTGAGCGCGCAATAAGGACGGTTGGGACTATTGGACGCAGCATACTACGTCACGCTAAATTAGACGAGCGCTTCTGGAGAAAGGCTGCTATGACTGCGATATACATCAAGAACCGCCTTCCCTCGCCAGCAACTAAGATCAAGATTCCATTCGAAATCATACACAAGCTCAAGCCAAGTGTTGGACATATGCGTGTCTTTGGATGTCGAGCCTACGTTTTCACTCCGAAGGAAAAGAGGCTCAAGTGGGACCTCAAGTCTCAAGCTGAAGTGTTTGTAGGCTATGAAGAAGTGTCCAAAGCATATCGAGTCTACGACATCCTAACTCAGCAAATAGTGATCAGTCGGGAGGTTAGGTTTGATGAATCAAAACTTGGTGATTTGGAAGTCAATATTTTTGAAGACATTAAAGAAGCAAACTTGGACTTCGACTCACTTAAAATAGAAGACGATGGTTTCACATACACGACAAATTTCAAGCAAGCAGGTAAGCGCAAGTTGCGACAACAAGATCAAAACCAACCAGGAAAAACTTCAAGTCCTGAGTATCGTGAAGCAGGACTGGACGAAAAAAAGGCTCCTGAAGAAATAGACTTACGTCGAATCAAGCGGAAATTTCGTGTGCAAACAGGATCAGCGTTAACCAAGAGTCCCATGCTCCCGAGGACAAAAACATCGGCCCAACTTCACCGACATTCTGGCTTGCGAGTATACTCGCTGTCAAAGCTTACGACTTATCCGAACCAACCACTTATCAAGGTGCTGTAAGTGAAGCTGACCAGCTTCATTGGTGCAAAGCTATTCATGCGAAACCTAAAAATAATGCGACTTCGTCAAGTCTTTCGAGCTGCAAAGTTGCCGTCAGGACTACAAGTTATCGGAACAAGTGGGTTCTTAAGATTAAGCGAAAGGCCGACGGCTAAATTGAGAAATACAGGGCTCGACTCGTGGCAAAGGGCTTTCGACAAAAATATGGGATTGACTTTACCGAAACGATTTCGCCTGTAGTCAAATACGTAACGTTACAAATGATCAACGCCTTGGCGAAGTACTTTGAGTGGCCACTTTATCAATCGGGTGTAGTGACAGCTTTTCTGTATTGAGTGATGAAGGAAGTTGTTTACTGCACTACACCAGAAGGGGTTGAACTTGACAAAGAATTTGACTGTCTTGTAACTGACAAGGCACTTTATGGTCTGAAACAAGCTTCTCGCGCATGAAATGAAACTTTTGATGAGTTTGTGTGCTCGATTGAATACCAAGTTTCAGCCTTCGATCCGTGCCTTTACATTAAATTTCCGAACAACCACTACGTGCTACTTCTCGTGTCGATGTTGTTTTGGTTACTGGGAGTTTAACGGCGTTGATTGCAGATATGAAACTCGCCTCGAAGAATCGCTTTGAGATGACCGATAGTGGCAAGTGCGCGTTTGTCCTGGGCATTGGGCTTGAAGACAACGACAACGACAGCGTTACAATGTGCCAACGTCGATACATCAATGACATTCTCAAGCAATTCGGTATGGATGATTGCAAGTCAGTTGTAAGTCCAACAGACATTAGCACAAAGCTCACGCCAAGCGACTAAAGCGGTCGGAGCACTCATGCATCTGACGACAGCGACGCGACCGGATATTGCGTTTGCAGTTGGATATGTATCTTGATATATAAAAATCCCACAGCTTGAGCATTGGACTGCAGTCAAGCGTATAATTCGCTATTTGCAAGGTACAGAATCTCATGGTATTTGGTTTCAGCTTGGCAGCAAAGTCGATTTTTGTGGATACTCGGACGCATATTGGGCAGGTGATCACACCGACCGCAAGTCGACTTTTGGCTTCGCTTATATACCGATGAGTGCTCCAGTAAACAGGGGAAGTAAAAAGCAGTCAAGCGCTTCATTGTCAACCAGCGAAGCGGAGTACATTGCCCTAAGCTTAGCGGTTCAAGAAGGTAAATGGGTTCGTCGCTTACTATGCGAGATTCTGGATGCGGCAGGTGAGCCTGGACCGGACCTCAAGATTTTTGATGACAACCAGTCTTGCCTCAAGATGACTAAGAATCCCGTCAATCACGGCCGAGTCAAACATATCGACATCAAGTATCACCACATCCGCGAAGAAGTCAAGCGTGGCAAAATACATCTTGAGTATTGCGTGACCAAAAACATGCTGGCGGACATTATGACAAAAGGCTTACCAGGACCGCGCCACAAGAAGATGACAGCGGCCGTTGGCATACAAGCCGGTTTGCATTGAGAAGGTGTATTGAGGGTTATGGGTTCCAAGTAGCGTACACAACCCAGCCCGGTCCAATCCGAACCGCGGTTCAACATAGTTACAGTTTAAGGTAATAACGTCATGTAGAATGAGTGGTAACGAGAAGTAGGAGAGTAAGCCCCAATAAATCAATCTTTTCAAAATAACCCCCTCTCAGTCAAGTGTCTTCGCTCCAACGCAAACGACTCTTCAGCCTTCCTTACCTTCCGGCCTCGGAATGTCAACATTTATATCCATTTGATGTACAGTAAGGCTGTACTTGGCTGCCAGACTGAGAAAAATTCGAATCGAAATAAACTTGGCCACTGGCGCAGACTTTTCTTTATAGTCGACGCCTTACTTCTGTGAAAATCTCTTGGCCACCAAACGCACCTTGTACCGCTCGACTTCGCCGACTTGATTTTCCTCGATTCAAAACTCCCATCTGTTGCCTATCGCTTTGCGACCTTTCGGCAATGGAACAAGTGTCCAGGTCTAATTCGTGTTGTAGATACGACGCCTCCACTACCGGTAACAGTGACGTCATGGATAGGGATATTGTGCAACTGCCGAGAAGACGCAAAGCTATCGGCTGCAGATGGGTGTTTCGTGTCAAAGAAAATCAGGATGGTCGAGTTGAGCGATACAAGGCTCGACTGGTTGCAAAGGGGTTTTCGCAGAAGTTTGGCATCGACTGTGAAAAAACTTTTGCACTTGTGGCCAAGTTCACCTCGATTCAGATAGCGCTGAGTTTGGCAGCCAGGTGCAATCTTTCGCTTCACCAAATGGATGTGAAAACAGCGTTTCTGAACGGTTTGTTAGATGAAGACATCTTTATGGCACAGCCGGATGGATACGTTGACGCAGCTCACCCCGACTACGTATGCAAGCTTAAGCGATCGTTCTACGGCTTAAAACAGTCACCTCGCATGTGGAATCAAACCATTGATGATTTCATGCTCAAGATTGGATTTAGCAAGTGCGACTCAGAACCATTGTGTGTACGTCAAGCGGGATGATAATGGTGACATGGCTTTTGTGGTTCCTTACGTTGACGACCTTATCATCGCAAGTGGCAACGAAGAGCTCCTCGAGTCGACTAAGCGTATGCTGAGCGATCAGATCTTGGTGAACTCAAGTATTTTCTCGGTGTTGAGATCAAGGGCGACCACAAGGCTGGCCAAGTGACGATGCGACAAACAAACTTCCTCAAGTCGATATTGATCAAGTTTGGCATGCAAGAAAGTAAGCCTATGAGGACGCCACAAGACCCTGGACTGAAGTTGAAGAAGAACATGTGCGAAGGGGGCTGTAAACATGGAGAAACAATGAAAAACGTGCCTTACCGAAGTGCTGTCGGAGCTATCATGTACTTAATGGTGGCGACGCGTCCGGACCTCGCTGCGGCAGTGGGTGTTCTCAGTCAATTTGCGTCGGATCCCTGTCCAACACACTGGTAAGCTCTCACGCGTACTGCGGTATCTTCGAGCAACACCAACATATGGACTCGAATTTACGCGCAACGGCACCGCCAAGCTAATGGGCTATTCAGATGCAGATTGGGCTGGAGACATTGAGTCTCGTAGGAGCACAAGCGGATATTTGTTCAAGCTAAACGGCGGATGTATCAGCTGGCGAAGCAAGAAGCAGCGGACGGTGGGACTTTTATCGACGGAAGCCGAATACATGACACTTTCGGAGGCTACACAAGAAGCAGTGTGGCTTAAGACTTTTATGTGCGAACTCGGCGAATTAAGGAGCGACGATGCGATCACGATCAACGAAGACAACCTAGGCTCGATCGCGCTGGCCAAAAACCCAGAGTTTCACAAGCGCACTAAGCACATCGACATTCGATACCACTTTGTGCGCGAGAAGGTTAAAGCAAATCAAGTGGCGCTCGAGTACTATCCAACGCAGGATATGCTGGCCGAAATCATGACGAAGTCTATACCAGCTACGCAATTCTGCAAACTTCGGAGCATGCTCGGCGTTCAAGCACAAAAGGCTGTCGAGTCGAGTGGGAGTGTTGTCGAAGATGCTGGCGAAGAAACGCCTCGACCAGCAACTACATATCGGTAAGTACCGGTATCTGCAATCAGTTGATGACTGCTTGATGGAGCGGGTTCAAGATGGGCAAAAGATCGGTTTTGGGATGGGAAGATGATTGCGCCCGGATGGTAAGTCGTTCTGATTGGCTTAGATAAATCATTGGCTTAAAGGTAGCATGTAGTTGCGAACTAAGGACCTTATAAATATATTCACTTTGCATTTTGCCATCTACAGCATAAGTGCTTCTCAACAACACATCTGATGCAACGTCAAATTGTACTTGGCCGAGAGACTTAGTAGAACCCTGATCGAAGTAAACTTGGCCACTGGTGCAAAAGTCTCTTCATAGTCGACACCGTACTTCTGGGAAAAACCTTTGGCCACGAGTCGTGCCTTGAACCGCCCAATCTATCCGGCTTGATTTTCCTTGATCCGGAAGACCCATCTACAGCCGATAGCCTTACGACCTTTTGGCAGCGGTACCAAATTCCATGTCTTGTTCTTGCAAAGAGAACCCACTTCAGCATCACACGCCTCTTTCCACTTGGTCGCGTTGCTGGATTCCATTGCCGACTTGAAGGTTGTCGGCATTTCTCTCACTGAATCCACAATAAAGGCCGCTTCAGAGTCTTGGGCCGTTGCAGACATTCCCTCCAGCGATTGATAGCGACTTGGCCTCTTTGCGGTTGGATTTTGCGCCGCTTTTTCGAGTGATTGGTTTCGCTGGTGTCGTTTACTACCGGGCTAAAAATCCAAATCCACAATAGGCTGCGTTTGTGAATGCTGCTTGCTTTTAGGCTCCATGTCTTCATCATGCATAGCGTTTTCATTTTCCGAGCGGTCAAAATCGGCTGTTTCGGTCTCGTCAACTACAGCTTCTGATGACTTGGTACTTGGTATCTTGTCGTCAAAAGTATCTTCCAAAAATTTTGCGTCCCGACTTACCAGAACGCGACCGCTAGCAATTTCTTCAAACCTGTACGCTTTTTCATGTTCCGAATAGCCAAGAAAACGGAACCAAGTCGAACGAGCATCAAACTTGGATCGTTTCTCTTTAGAAACTGAGACGTAAGCATGGCAGCCAAATACCTTTAAATTTGCCAACAAAGGCTTCTTGCCAGTCCACAGTTGAAACGGCGACGCATCATGATCAACGGCTCGTGTCGGACATCGGTTGCGAAGAAACGCAGCAGTTAAAACAGCTTCACCCCAATAAGTTTTTGGGAGACCACCGTGCTCCAGCATGCACCGTCCACATTCAACAAGTGTACGATTCATCGTTCTGCGACTCCATTCAGTTGTGGCGTGTATGGTGGCGTAAACTTCTGTATGATGCCACGCTCTGCACAAAACTTTGCCATTGCTCCAGAATTGTACTCGCCACCATTTTCACAACAAAGTGATTTAACGCGCATGTTGGTCTGCTTTTCGGCCATCGCAACGAAAGTAGCAAACTTGTCGGCAACCTCGGACTTGTTTCGTAACAAGTACACAGCACAGTAATGCGACTTCTCGTCGATAAAAGTAGCAAAGTAGCGCTTGCCGCTGAATGTCGCCGTTTGCATGGGTCCACACACATCACTGTAAATGACCTCAAGGGCTTTCTTTGCCCGATTAGTTGAAGACTTCATGAAGCTTACCCGCGTATGTTTGCCAAGAGCGCACCCTTTGCACAGCTCCCACTTGTTAACAGACTTCAGGTCAATACCTGCTTCACAGCCTTTTGAAACAATTGTGGAAAGACCACCGTGACCAATGTGACCTAGCCGAAGGTGCCAGAGGTACGACGTGGTGTCTGTTGTGGGTTGACGAATCAAGTACGTTCAAGTACCAATAAGCTAACCGTAAACCTGTTCAAGTCGATCCCGCGTAATTACGGCGTTTTTCCCGATGATTAGACGCATAGGATGATTGGATGACCTTTACATGATTTATATGTGGACCACATATAAATCAGGTAGCTTAAGAAAAACCAACAAATAAATTCACTTCCAAATATTCCTTCTCCTGCCCAAGTGTCTTCGGTCCGGTTCTCCTTCGCGCAGACTCTTCGCTTCTTCTCCTTCGTCCTCTTCAACTCTTCCAACAGATTATGAGCCCAAGCACAATGTCCTCTGTCCAAGATACCGCTACCAATATCTCAATTGACAAGTTCGATGGGGACAACAACTCGACATGGAGCCACTACATGCGTGGCATTTTTCTGACCAAGTCGACGTGGCACGTGGTCAACCGGGAAACCACCCCTACCTTCGCTGACTCTCGCGCTATGGAGGAGTACGTTGAACTGAGCAACATTGCGTTCGGTTTAATGTTGCTTCACATGAGCGCGGATTTTCATCACGTAGTAGACGACTGCGAAGAAGCATGGGTCGCATGGACACGGTTGAGAACTCTTTACGGCGGATCGCAGAAAATGGGGCGGATTTTCCTGAAGCGACAGCTGTTCAGCATGGAGATGGCGGAAGGCGGCAATGTGATGCATCATTGCAATGAGGTCTTCAACATCAGCGCCAAGCTTAGCAGCATCGGCGCTAAGATGGAGGATCAGGACGTGGCGATTTGCTTGTTGCGCAGCCTACCCAAGAGCTACGAGAATGTCGTTCTCAACTTGGAGATGAGCAGCGGGGAACTGCGATCGCAAGACGTCGTGAAGGTGCTTACGAATGAGCATATCAAGAGACAAGGAAACAAGACGACGCTAGTGAAAACTGAGGAAGCAACCAAGGCCTTCAGTACCGAGCGTGAGTTTTGTCAGTGTACATTCTGCAAAAAAGTGGGGCACACGGTAGAGCGGTGCTGGACCAAACAGAAGGAAGAAAATCGTGCAGCTCAACGCGGCGGTAATGCCTGTGGACGCGGAGCGAATCAAGTTCAGTGGCAAGGCTACAGCGGCAGCTCCAACGGAGAATACGATCGAGTGGCGTTTGCTGTTTCGTTGGAATGTGGACTTTCGACGACCAAAACCATGTGTGGAATGTAGGCGATTGACAGCGGGGCGACGCATCACATTTGTCATGACAAGTCCAAGTTTAAAGTTTTGGACGAGCGCAATGAAGGCGAAGTGTTAGTCACAGATGGCAACAAGGCTGCAATCAACGGTGTCGGGACTATTATTGAAAAAGTGGTTCTTTGCAACGGTGAAGAGCGCGAAATTGAAATCAAGAACGCACTTTATGTCCCAAGCATGAGCAAGAATCTTCTTCCAATACCGCAGATCAACAAAAGCGGGAAGTTTCAAGTTTTATTTGATGGTGCCGAGATGAAAATCTCGCGAAAAGGCACTCAACAACTGGTGGCGATTGCGGATCTTGTGGATGGACTCTACTGGCTTCGTACAGCACAAAAATCAGTTAATACTGCCTCACAATCGAGATTCGAAAATCTTCATGCGCGTATGGGCCACGCACCAGTAGATGTCTTTGCAGGTTGGTCTCTAAGGGCATAATCAAGGATGCCAATATGCCAGCAATTCCAAGCGGATCAAGCGTGTGCCGTGGTTGTCAAGAAGGAAAGATGGTGCAAAGACCATTTCCAAACAACCTGAGCAAGCGTCACTATAATCCGTTTGAAATGCTGCACATTGACACTTGTGGCCCGATGGAAGTCCACTCGCTGGGCGGAAGCAAGTATTTGCTGCTGATTGTTGATGAAGGCAGTGGATGCATGAAGGGTTTTAGCCTGCGCACCAAGTCCGAAATGGAAGAATGCATCAAGAAGTACATCATAGCAGTGCAGACTCAGTTCGACTATACAGTCAAGTTTGTCCGACACGATGGTGCACGTGAATTCGCGACGACATCGCTCAAGGCCTTTATGATGATCATGGAATAGAGCAGCAGGTTACCGTTCCATATGCGCACCAGACTAATGGCACGGCGGAACGCGCAATTCGCACAATCGTAACAATCGGCAGCAGCATGCTTCATTACGCCAAGTTGGACAAGTGTTTTGGGGCTGAAGCAGCCATGACAGCAATTTACATCAAAAATCGACTGCCGTCGCCTAAGTCCAAAGATCAAACACCGTTCGAGATCATCTACGGATCTCAACCAAGTGTGAAGCACATGCGAGTTTTTGACTGCCGAGCGTTTGTGCTGACGCCCAAAGAAAAGCGATCGAAATGGGATTCGAAGGCTCGTGAAGGACTATTCATGAGGTATGAAGAAGCATCGAAGGCTTATCGCGTTTACGACATTGAGGCTGATCAAGTTGTGATAACACGTGATGTCGCCTTTGACGAGTCAACGTTTGGATTTTTGCCCACACCGCCGCAATAACTCGCCGATGAAACGGAGCTGGATTTCGATCTAATGGATATCAGCAGCAATGAGTCTTGCACTATGCAGTTCAAAGAGACCCGAAAGCGCAAAAGTAGCGCGGAGAACCAAGAGCAAGCTACTCGACGGTTTCCTCCAGCTCATGGTGGGGTCGGTTTAGAAGAAGCAAGTGCGCCGAATGAACATGACCTACACCGGGCTAAGCAACGACCAAGCACTCGAGCCAATCTGGATGAAGAGTGCAAAGCGAGTGGCGAGGAGGATATTGATGCAACACCTCAAGCTTTTTGGCGAGCAAATGCCAACGCAGTTGAAAGTGCTGACTTTTTTGAGCCGACAACCTTCGAAGAAGCCGTTTGTGGTCCGGATCGGGTGCATTGGCGTCAAGCAATTTGTGCTGAGTTAGCGTCGATGAAGCTTCGGGGCGTTTTTCGAGCGACCAAATTGCCAACTGGACAGCACACTATTGGGACAAAGTGGGTGTTCAAAATCAAGCGCAAAGCTGATGGGTCAATTGAGAAGTACAAGGCACGCCTCGTGGCAAAAGGTTTCAGGCAAAAGTATGGTATTGACTACACGGAGACGTTCTCACCAGTAGTCAAGTACGTGACACTGCGCATGGTGATTGCAATAACGAAGTACTTTGACTGGACACTAAACCAACTGGACGTAGTTACAGCATTCCTGTGTTGTCGAAGATGCTGTGAAAGGAACGCCTCGACCAGCGACTGCATATCGGTAAGTACTGGTATCTGCAATCAGTTGATGACTGACTGAGGAAGCGGGTTCAAGATGGGCAAAAGATCGGCTTTGGGATGGGAAGATGATTGCGCTCGGATGGTAAGTCGTTCTGATTGGCTTAGATAAATCATTGGCTTAGAGGTAGCATGTAGTTGCAACTAAGGACCTTTCAATAAATTTACTTTGCATTTTGCGATCTACAGCTCAAGTGACCTTTTGTCATTAGGTTATGAGCCCAAGCCCCGCAGACTCTGCCTTCTTCGCCCCCGCCTCTGACACCGCCTCGCTGCCACCATGGACGCCACGCTTAGCCGAATTAACAAGTTCGACGGAACGAACTTCCATACGTGGGAGTTCAAGATGCGAATGGTGTTGGAGGAGCGCGACCTCTGAGAAGTTGCGAGCGGGGAGATAAAACTTGAACAGCTGAGTAACCCGATGGACCAGTCGACCTTTAAGCGTAAGGCTCGAAAGGCGCTGGCGATAATCTGTCTTGCGATGGAGGACTTGCAGCTGCCGCTGGTTTGCTCGGCCAAGGATGCGTATGATGCGTGGTCAAGGTTGGAGGGACACTTCGAGAAGAGGAGCCTGGCGAACAAGCTCTTCCTTCGTCGCAGGTTCTTCACGACGATGATGGAGGATGGCGACGGTGTGCTCGAGCACATCAACAAGCTCAAGACGCTTGCGGAGCAGCTTGACGCGGTGGGCGCCCCGGTGAGTGAGGACGACCTGGTAATCACGCTTCTTGGAAGTCTGTGTGATTCGTACCAGTTCCTCATCACGGCGCTGAAGTCGCGTTCTGACACGCTGACATGGGAGCTTGTGACGTCGCGCCTATTGCATGAAGAGATGAAATGTAAGGAACAAGGTGGCGGCGTCGATGGAGCCGCGCACGGGCAAGGACAAGCGTTTATGACGTCGGACAACGGACGGCGCAAAGGACGCCAAGCGACTGCTAAGGCCAGCAGTGCGTGCCATTACTGTGGGGAACACGGGCATTGGATCGCCAAGTGCCCCGTGAGAATTCGTGAGAGCGCAGATCGGCAACGGCCGGCACAGCGTACAAATATCGCGCAGAGTGAAGTCGACTCTGGTGATTTTCTCTTCTCGGTTGGTGTAAACTCAATCACCACCAAGTCGAGTTGCGTATGGCTGGTTGACTCGGGTGCAACGCAGCACATGACTTTATCGAAAGAGTTCATGAGGAATTACAAGGAAATTTCTCCGGTGGACGTACATCTCGCAGACGACGGTGTTGTTCAAGCGATCGGGACTGGCGACATTGTAATGTCTATGAAGACGGCCCACGGAAACAAGAAGGGCATGCTTCGTGGAGTATGGCATATTCCAAAGCTATCGCACAATCTTTTCTCCGTTGGACATTTCACAAAGAATGTTGGACCAGTCACGTTCGAAACCGATGGCTGTTTTGCTCAAGAAATGGGAATGCAGTGGAAGCTTGGAGCCCGCTAGGGCAAGGGGCTGTTTAAACTGTGCATGACGCCTGTCAGCACTAATGAAGTCAATGGGACAAGCTCGTCGGGATGTCATGGGGACACCACTTCGTACTTCTGGCACCTTCGACTTGGGCACATTGGACATAGTGGTCTTAAAACTATCGTGTTGGCATTAACCTTGCTTCCGTCAAACAGTGGAAGCTGTGTGATGGTTGTGCACTTGGCAAACAAACGCGAGTGAGTTTTATGCCAAAGTCGCCTCATCATGCATAGAAACTGTTGGAAGTATTTCACAGCGATGTGTGTGGACCTATGCAGTCGACGACTTTTAGCGGCAAGCGGTATTTTGTCACTTTCACAGACGAGTACTCGCCCTTTACAACAGTAGTTTTGCTGCAAAACAAGTCTGAAGTTGCCACCAAATTTGCCGAGTTTGTTGCGTTTGCCGAAACACAGACTGGCAAAGTTGTCAAAGCACTTCGCTGCGATAACGGTGGTGATTACACATCGGGTGACATGGCCAAGTTCTGCAAGCGACGTGGTATCGAGCAGAAGTTTACCCCACCTTATACTCCACAGCTTAATGGAGTGGCAAAACGCATGAACCGGATTTGGTGGAATGTGCAAGATGTATGATTGAGCACGCTGGACTACCAAAGACGTATTGGGGAGAGGCTGTTATGACCTCCGCTTTTCTTCGCAATCGTTGCCCGACGCGAGGTATTGCTATGGATAAATCGCCATACCAAGTTTGGACGATAAAAAGACCTGTGTTGACGAATTTGAAGGTTTTCGGATGCCATGCTTTTGTTACGGCTCCGAAGGAAAAGCACAGCAAGTTTGACGCCTGGTCAGTACGCTGTCGATTTCTCGGCTACTCGGAGCATGAGAAAGCATATTGATTTGAAGACATAGAGAGTGGACGTGTGCTGGTTAGTCGCGACGCAAAGTTAATGGAAGATACTTTCGACAGTGGGAGGATCGACCGTCGCTACAAAGAAGTTGTTGTTTAAGATGATGATGAAGCAACTGATCAGGAATCCTTACAGCATGACCAGATGGATTACGAAGCCAAGGGATTCGCGAAGGGAGAAGAGGATGAGCCTGGTAGTAAGCGGCACCAACGGACTCAATCGCTCGAAAAGGCAACTGAAGTGCTAAGGTCTAAACGACAAAGTCGATATCAATTACTTGAAGAAATGTCAGCCACAGCGCAAAACTTTGAGGCTGCGTACGTTGTGGATTCAGTGGGAGTGTTGCCGACCACCTTTAAGTCGGCGATGGAATCCAACGACGCAGCTAAATGGAAGGAGGCATGCGATTCGGAAATGGATTCGCTACAAAAGAACAAGACATGGACGCTCGTACCACCCCCAAAAGGACGCAAGGCAATCGGCAATCGATGGGTGTTTCGTGTCAAGGAGAATCAAGCCGGCGAAGTCGAGCGATACAA